>JBBPJQ010000177.1:0-38374 GCA_038088795.1 Boletus rex-veris
TTATATCCATGCAAAAACCCACACCCACACCATAGGTATGGGTATATGTCAGGGTATGGGTGTGGGTATGAGTGCAGATACCCCAGGGTATACCCATGCTATTGCCTAGATATATCTAATGGGTACCTGAATTAAAAATCGGCACCAGCGCCGATTCACATTGGCTGTCCTTTCCCACCATGGTCAGCCCATCATTTGGCCCACCTTCAACAAGGGACACATCCTTCCTTGCACCACCTGTGACAAAGTCAGGTTCAGCTGTCAGCATACAGATATTTCCCATCCCCACCTTCAGTTGTTGTTCTGAGAATCAGTCTCGGCACCAGTATACATTGCCTTTGTTTACCCTTGCTGATTGGCCAATGGATCTGGGCTGGTCCATCCACCCCCGTGCATCATCTTTGCTCTGCCTCACCATCTGCTTCTGCTTCTGCTTCTGCTTCCCCTCATTCTGCTTCCCATTTGATCTGTCAGCTTGGAGGCCAGACTGGTCAGCCGGTAATGCTTCGTCATTTGATCCTTCCTGCTTGGTCAGCTGATACAGCGCTGGTGTACATTGCCTTTGCTTACCCTTCTTTGTCGGCCCATGGTTTTGGATAAGTCCATCCTTGTGAATTTGGTGGTCGTGATCCCTGCTCTGCCTCAGTACCTCCTGCTCATTCATTCTCACTGATTTGTTGTCACCTTCAAGGCCAGACTGATCTGCCAGTAGGCATCTGTTGTTTGGTTGTTCCTGCTCGGCTGACCCTTTGCCACTTGATGTAGCCTCTGAAGATATTGTGTCCTGAAGATCTGAGTCCATGTCAGACTCATTCTTGGCCGTTGATTTGGATTGACTGAGTCTCTTTGTTCCCATCATCATCCCTTTCCCCACCTTCCTCAAATTCCCTTTCCGATTGATCCAATACTTGAATTCAAATATATAATCAGGATCAGTCTCCTGTCTTTTGCGAATGAAGTCCAGAAACTGAAATGCCTTCTCCCATTTGAAATGACTGGGGTCATCAGGAAACATGAAACCACTGGGGAGATGAGAGGATGAGAATAGCCACCTCTGGAATTGCTGTAGCTTGCCAAAAGGGGCTAAGGCCTTTGGGTTCTGGCAAGCCTCTCCTGTAATGTAAAGTTCACTGATGATGTAGGATGCATGAACGAGCCACATATGGTAGTGAGCCGTGAGGAATCCTCATGCCATGGCCTATAGCTCATCCTGTGTAGCATCAGCGAGCTCTGGGATACAGATATCCCCATCAGTTGAAGTGACCATCTTCACCAGATCCTGTCGGTCCCTCATCTTCATCTTCCTTCAACCTGCCTTGCCTCCCCCTTGGCTTGTCTCGGTAGCAACTCCACCCTCTCCCTGCTGCCCTCTATCAAGGCTCTTCTAATTTCAATGTTGAGTTGCTATATGATCATATTACTCAGTGTTTAATATACAATTACCATAATGGGATGGGGATTTGACTTCAAAGCATACTCTTTGTCTCATCTCTCATTGCCACTTGCTTCTTATTTATTTATTCTACTTGTTCATCTATTTTCCTCTCTTATGTCATTTAGAAAGCTCCTTTTCCTAGAGCTCCTATGCCCCACCCACTCACTTCCAAATTCACTGTACCCTCTCATTATCTGTGAAGATGTAACAATGTGCCTAAGACATATAAATGTCTAGTCCTGCTTGCCCAATAAGATTCCTGTCACTTTATATCCCCCGAACAACACTGCATTTAAAATCATTGAAACAAAAGCCCTTATCGACTCTGGGGCAACTGGATGCTTCATTGACTATGCTACTGTGGTGGCTTGTGACATTCCCACCATGCGACTCAAGACTCCCCTGTGGGCGAGCAATGTAGATGGCACCCCTAACCAAAATGGCCTTATCTGCAAGAAGGCAACCATCATACTATGCATCGGAGAAACAACCAAACTCTGGGACTTCCTTGTTATTGACTGTGGCAAGGACAATGTCATCCTCAGACTACCATGGCTCCATGATCAAAATCCAGAGATAGACTGGAGTACAGGATTTGTGCATATGTCTGATGAGGAATGACCTGGCAACAATCTGACATGAACCCGACCACACTTCATACCAGTGGATGTGAGGACTTGGTGGCCCTCAGTCATACCATCACATATTTCAATCACAAATGCCAGGTGGAGAAATTATGGAAACATCATGTCGCATGGTGGCAACAAAACGTAGACCAGGACGAGTGGAAAAGGACCACTTGGCTTCACCTGAAGGTATCTGACGTGGAACTGACTGTGCAGCAGGAAGAGATACCGGCGCTCATAGACTGTGAGGAGGATAACAATGAAGACGAGCCTACTGGACCTTTCATTCGTAAAACAACAATTTTGACTTTACTTGCCCAGGCTCAGGATGTGAAGAAGACCAAGGCCAAACTCCCGCAGGAGTTTTCAGATTTTGAGAATGTCTTCCAAAAGAGGAACGATGGACCCCTTCCACCTTATAGGACATTCAATCATGGCATAGATCTGGATGACTCCTTCAAATCCAAGGTTGCCAAGACCTACCTGCTTAATCCCAAGGAGCAAGAGGCATGTAAAGATTTCATTGATGAACACTTGAAGGCTGGACATATATGACCTTCCAATTCCCCCATGGCCTGCCAGCACACCATGTTGGTTTTCAATCATATCGGTCAACTCCTTCTCGTGTGTCTCTCGAATGACCATCCGAGCAGTCCACCTTCGGCCAAGCTTGATTCCTTGTCCCTGCCTCACTCTTCCATGGCTGTGCATCCAGGATAAACATGTCTGTCAAAGTCAGATGTTCGTGTAGCTGTGAAAACCAAAATCGCATACCTTCAATCTCCATTGCCAACTGGCCTTGTCCATTGCCTTGTGGGCCAGCAGGGCTCTCAGCTGCTGGACTATTGCTCTCCACTGTTTTTTTCTAGAATCTCCCTCAGCCCCTTTCCAACCTTCCCAACAATCACAAAGGATATCCAGAACCTCCTCTGGCAATTTAAAGTTGATTGTCTCATCTTCCTCAGAAGGATCACCAATCCCTGGTGCATCTCCACTTCTGGGGCCATCTGAAGCTTGATTGGTCTTGTCTGCTCCTTCAACATCATTTGGTACCTCAGATGTTTGAGCAGCTGTCATTAGTAATTCCCCAGCTTCTTCTCTGCCTGGAGGACCTTCTTCCTCATCATCAGTGCCTTGGTAGTCTGTTTGCTGGGACTTGGTTTCAGCATAGTAGACTGATTCGGAGTCGGACATGGTTTTGTGTGAAAGACTTCCGAAGAACTCTAAGCAGGAGGACATTTTTTTACTCTAAGGGCCCTTGCTAGTAAATCCAAGGCAATGGACCACTAGGCTCTCAACACCTAGCCAATGACCCATTAAGAAGTTCGGATCTTGAACTGTATTAGCCGAGCCATGCTGTAATGGTCCAGGCCTTGGCTAACCACTTCCAGATGGAATGTGCCATCTGATGCTTACGACAAACTTACCCCTTATAACTATACCCTGGGGCATCACATGCATGGTCACAGCGAAATAGAGCCTGTGCTACATGAGAATAGTATTACTTACTTTCTACCCTACAATATACCAAAAAATATGACAAAGAAAAGAATCAATCCTGGAAAAGTCATCCATGTGACTTGTGTAACTAAACAGACAACTAGAGGTCCAAGGATCAAACTGGTCAGAGCAAAAGCTCAGAGCAGTCCAATCACTAAGGGTGAATCAGTCCATTCATCACCTACCAAGACTGCTGCTTCCTTGCAATCATCCCTGATCAAACCAAGTGGATCCATCTCTCAGTTATTTCAGCCCATCTCCGATCCAGTTTATTTGGATTGGGACAATATCAACATAGCATTTGAGGATGAGGACATTAGGCCTCTATGCTTTTCCCTCAAAAAGGTTTTGAGCTCATCTTCATACACCAACAACCGAGTCTAATTTATGTGGTTAGACATCCAATGATTATGTACAAGAATGGTTACATGAGAAGGATACATTCCTTGAAATCATACTAGACATGAAAGCACCTCCTATCCCAAAGCAGTGTCTTGTGTCACAGGGATGGTGTTTACAGATGTTCGGACTGCTTCAACCAACCCTTGTTTTGCACCCCTTGTATTCAGAAGGAATCCATTTCATAGGGTCCAACAATGGACTGGATTCTTCTTCGAGGATTCTTCCTTGGACCTTGTGGGTACATTGGTGCTTCCCCATGATAGATTGTCTGATGATACAGAAAGGCCGGTATGGAGCTGCATCTTGGGCATGGAGAGAATTCTTGCCCAGTGCAAACAGGTATACACAACCAAGCTGGCCCTCGGCCGATGGATATCAGGAGTGGATCGATGAGGATCAAGAATGTATCCCCCCTCATCTTCGGCCCCCTTCGCACTCTAACTATCTCACTATTGTGGATGTCACCGGAGTTCATTTCATTACTGTCAATTATTGCCATTGCCCTGGATTTCTACCAGTCCATCAACAACTGCTTTGGGGGAGGATGTTTCCAGCAACTCTGCAGAGGCCGAGTACAGCATTCACCTTTCATGTGCTGGATGATTTCATATGGGACAACCTTGAATATAGTACCTCCGGATCAAACTACTTCAGCAAGCTGTGACAGATCACTTCAAATGTGTTTCCCCACTTAGTTCCAGTAAGTCAGAATCATTTACTGTGTGCCCAGTCCCTAATTAGGGCAAAGGATCGGTACCGAGAATTGCTAAGGGTAGGGTGGAAGTGACAACTCCTTAAGCTTATAAAATGGAACGGCTTTGGATATAGATCTTGCACTCCACAGAAAGGCAAGCTGGCCCTCTTCTGTCCGGCATGCCCTCAGCCAGGGGTAAATTGCAATCCTTCTCAGAATGAGCTATCAGAGTAAGCACATTGGCGAATGGTCGGCTGGTTATCAGCGTGTCTCAGCATCTCACAATGACATCTTTAGATCGAAATACAGTCAGACATTTATTATGGATGGAAATTTCAAGGCTGAGCACATGCATGAGAAATGCCCAGACAACCAGATATGGCTCATGGATGGCCATGGATATATGGTGACTCGGTCAGAATACCAGGCATACCTGAAGGGAACCCATCATGCCCATGAGGTAAGTATGATGTGCATATAACATTTGATCTGCCATGGTTCATGCACTTACAGAGATCAACTTGCAACAATCATCGGGCTGTCAACCAGGCCAATACAAGCCGAGGAAAGCTCAAATCAATGGGAATCAGCAGTACGGCTTGTGCCTGGCATGGCTGTTTCATCCCCCATTCGGTCATTGACTTCTAAAAGGGAGAGTGGTAGGGAGCCTTCATGATCTGGACAGTTGGAATAACAATAATATTTGCACAGCCAGGTAAACATGGATTACTCCTTTGGAAATGCCATCCAATACAATATGAACAACATAACCCGGATCATCCACTTCTATGATATCAACTGCTCCTATATGAAGAAGCTCTGATCACGTGTCAAGAACAGCAAATTTATAGACATACCACAAGATATTCAAATTGTGCCTAACATTGGGATCAGTGTTTCAAAGTCCAGTCCAGGACTGGTGAAAAGACTGGCAACTGGACTGGACTGGACTGGTCATGCAACTGGACTGCAGTTGCAGTTGCCTGGCTTATGGAAATTCAAAAGACCAGTCCAAAACCGGTTGCAACCGGTGTACAGCCACATTTCCTAATTAGTACTATCACCCCTAATTTATTCAGAATTTCTAGCAATTTATTTCAATTTTATTCACTCATATAGATTTGATGACATTTATATGGGTCTAATAATGACATGTCAGTTTGAAATAGGTGTATCCCTTGATGGTGTGGACCGATTTGGGTGAATATTAGGTCCACAGAACCCCCTGAGTCTGTACTACAATCCGTGTGACTACTGCGAAGTGTGATTCCCACGGGATAGGGGTCAGACGACCGGTTCTTCAAAAGACCAGTTGCAACCAGTTGCAACTGATTGTAGGACTCATTTGGACCGGTTCTTTTCGGTCCAGTTGCAGGTTGCAGGTCCCTGGGACCTTCCCAGGACCGGTTTCGGTCCGGTTGCCTAATTAGGAAGGTCAAAAACCGGACTGGACTGGACTTTTAAACACTACATACAAGGGGAAGTGTTATCGGCGAAGAAGAGAGGCGGAGCACAAAGTGTACTGTTTCCTACATGACATGGCATTGTCAGGTTGAGGTGGATCGGATCTCAACATAAAAGACTTACCAAGTTGGTCCAATGGTGGACTGTCTACATGAGCCGTTGGATAGGGATGGGTGAGATAAGCAGTGGGGTCCTTATGTATCATGAGGTGGGTGATGGTACGGCATTGTTCAAGGGCGTGGCAGAAAGCCTTGGCATTGACATCATCCAGGTAGGGTCCAGAAGTTCACTGGTTGGGACCACAGTCAAGGCAGATGTCAACGTCATACATGCAATCACAGAATAACAGCTCCACGACAGAGGCCTGGCAGATGGCAGGAAAGACGAGATGCCAGACAGCATGGGCAAGGGTAGGATGATGTGTGAGGGTGTTGGGGACGTGGGCAGTTTGATAGGGAGAGTGGAGGTGGATGTGGTAGAAGAGAGGGAGTGCGATATGGAAAACTGGCAGAAGACGAGAAGGAGTGCGATGCAGTTTCAGTGAGGGAGTGGAGGAAAGCCATCGGAAGGTGTGCAGTGAGGAGGGAGAGTAAGTAAGGAGCTCTTCTGGGGAGAAGGCAAGTGAGCGAGACATTCAGGCTCCTTCATACAGATGATTTCTGCGAATGGTTGCAGGAAGAGGACAAGCTCAATTCCCAATCGAGCTGGCGGGTTAAAAAGCAGTGTCACTGGCCCGTCAAAAACTCGGAAGTAAACTGACAGTCCTACAGTAGCACAGGTATCATACCTGCTGTCCTCAGTGATGAACAGCCTCAACTGCATCGCCCGATACCCACACAGTGATGACATCCATGAGTATGAGAAGGAATTGCGTCCATCACGTTTTGACTGCCTGGTTATGTAATGATCTTCTTGTCAATTCCACTTGAATACCTGCATGCCTGTTGTACCTTTCTCCTCCTTTGAAGCAGTTCGATCCTGTCCACCCAGTTGTACCTGTGACTGTATTAAACTTGAGCGTCAACGAGCATTCCTCGGCTGTCTCCTCTTCCCATCCCCATCCAAATGCCACCCGCAGTATCACTGGCAGCATCTGTGGTGATATACACTACACGAAAGAGTCATTAGCACGTCACAAACTCAACATATTGACCTGCTCATCATTATCAAGATATATACACACGCAAATGCAATCGACATGCCAGAGTCTCCCCACCCCAAACGACACCAAAAATGCAATCCTGGACAGCATATACAGTAACACAGACTCAATGATGATCGACAATAGGGAGAAATACACAGACGTGTAGTCCGCCCCGAGTTGCATCTTCATATCCCGACCATGTGTCACCATGCGGTAACAAATCACCCATGTTAACATGGCAGTCAGCCCCACTGATAGAATGTAATATGCTATACCAAGCTGAGCAGTGATGCCACTGAAAAAGTTATCTCCAGGAGAACTCTACATGACAAGGACCAGGATACCTAGGATTTGTGTGGGATACGGTTAACACCTTCTAGTTAGCGGTCGGAGCATCACTCTCACCAAGCATCCCTAACCACAGAATCACTGGAACTACAATCACTCGGTAGCTGTCCCAGATCATCCGACAATGATAGATCTGCTGCCAACCATCTCAGTATAAAAGTCTCTTTCATCGATGTGTCTCTTACCATCTGTTATGAGCTATAGTACGTGTCGTCCCCGTATTCATGTACCAAGCCAAAACGTTACTCGCCCAGTATGTGTCGGAACCGCCTGAAACCCACATCTTCTCACTGAATATAGCCTGCGTCGATAACCATACTGTGATCATCAACAGCATCGCACTGCTGAAGATCACGTAAAACTTGCCAACTTCTTATGTCTATGTTGCACTTTGGACGACATGCATCGTCTTGAAATACAGCACTATTTCCACACCTGCAAGGGAGCAAAGAGGCATGATCGCAGAGAATTCCAATTCTAGACTTTTCAACTTACTGTACAAGATGTCCTGCAGGTTGATCCCCATGTATACCGAGTTTTGGAATACTGGACCATTGGAAGACATGGTCCGAATGTGTGTGTGTGCGAGAGCTCATGAGGACTGCCAGATTTCATATCCCCCAGAGTGACAAGATCACAGAACATTAGAGATAAACCACTCTGTGGCACAGGGCCATTCTGGAAACTCTGATAAAACTGACGTGAGATGACACCTGTCATGTATTTCAGTGTTTGAAGAGTCACTGGCAAATGTCACGCTCCCCCAGGCACAATGAAAAACTGCTACCCGTGAATATGGCAGTGGAACATGCACAGTACGGTCTTGTCAACTCACGATCAAACCACCTTACGAGTTCTCTTCTGAGGTGTGTTGTGAATCAGATCCATGGTCCACTACATCTGCACCACTTGATAGGCTTCTCACAATGATCGCAAGGATAAAAGTAAACCATACAATGCCAGAGCTGCCAGTACATGAGGAAATGGAAGTGGTAGCCAACTCATTACAATTTTGAGTATTTACCTTGTGGACATGCATGCTTCGGGAATACTACCCCGGCTCGGCTTGTCTCTGATGGGTTCAGGACGTTGGTCATGTGAGATACAGTCAACAGGTTGGTGCTGACCCTTCATGTAGCCATGTTCTTCTTGGCTCAATTGAAGGGATTTTGAAAACTGTCCTCCTGTCCTGTTCAGCATTACCGATCTCATTTGAGCACCTACAAAGGAGAATAGGCAGCCATTCCTTCGGCATAATCCCATAAGGGATGTTTAGTTACTGTAGAATAAGGATGACCAGACATCGACGGAGGGGCGTTCAAAAGGCAGGATCAACTTGATACGGATCGTCACAATGTTTGATGGTCTGGGGTATGGGCTGCTGGTTATGGACATCCACTGGCAGATCAGTGGCACTTGTATGCTTGGAACAATTCCTGCGGACTATCTGCCACGTAGTAGAGACTGCATGAGATGCCAGTGCTCAGAGCCATGAGAACGGTGGTGAGGGTGCAGGCAACACTTTATTTTACTTTCAGGTTTCTGATCTGATGTCTTATGTCATGATGGCACAGTCACAAGGACCAGCACCGGTGAAGTGTTGCTTGGTTTGCTTACTTATGTAAATACTGTTCCTTCCGGGCTTTGCACGTCAAGTCAACCTGGCACCTCGCCACCAGCAATATCAGGAAAAAGCCACAAGACACGACTTGGATGATATCCAAGTCGCTACTGCAACTAATCATCTGGTGTCGAATATTGAAACCTACTGACCAGTTCACTTACAGCAGTAACTTGTGCAATACAATGCCGCCTCAAGGTACACAGAAACGACTGTTTCATGTTTTTTTTGGGGTCTTGAAACTTGGCCCTCCTTTCACAACTGAGCCACTAAGCCCTATTATATAAGAATGGGTCCACAAACATCCAAGAGATGTGGGTCCCCAAGGTATCCTAGCAACAGCATGGCCACTCAACTGGAATATGGCCAGATGGGGGAGTTGGTACAGTACTTTGAATTCTCCTTCCCCCAGGTAATGTCACACCAAGCTGTTCTCTGCAACAAGGTTCCATCATCCAGCTATACAATTTGGAGTATTAGTGGGCGTTGCTCGTCAGCATGGTCCTATTCACAGGTTGCATGATAACTGATGTGCATGCGGTTTGAGTCTGGGATTAACCCATGCACTGGGACGACTGTATGTGCATATAGCACATGGGTGAGTCCAAGCCTGCCCAGGCCAAGTCTGATGTGGCCGAGGTGAGGGGTGGTGCACTGGTGGATTGATGGCCTAGATATCACGTGTTGGATGCTCGGTCTTCTGTGCGCATGTCACAGCGACTGGGAGTGGCACTGCCATTGCCACTATTTCCCTCTCCCCAGGCTCCGAGCTCGTCGTCACTTGCTTCGGTGGTCAGTCCTTCATCTTGCTCCTTCCTAATCCTGTCACACTTATACCATGACACTGCAGGTTTCATAGGTTTCCAACTCTCCCAAGTCACACAAGGCACACCACGAGACCAACCCCACCTTGGTCACCAAGCGACATGTTGATCAAACGCTGAACGTCAAATGTCGATGAGCCCCCTAATAGCCTCAACCCTCATAAACCCAGCTAAGAGTTGAGAAGAAGGGGTGCACCTAGGACACGACACCTGTGCTGTGTCTTCACAGTGCACGAATCGTCCCCTACCCGAGTATGTACATACACTCCCCTTCACGCATACGCTCAAGTTGTTTCTCACCTTGCACGACTAGGAAGATCTTATGGCACACACAGTTCCTGTTTATTGATGGGCGCTGTGCGACCCATGACCGATCACATTGTCATATAGCCTGTGAGCCTAGTCTACTCTTATTCTTGCCCCAAATATTTGATTTCATCCTGTCATGTCCACAGCTCTTTGGACTGGTTCCATGCCCTAGATGCTGGCATCACGTCCTAAGGTTTGTTTTGATGATCCATCCAACAATCACATTGATACCCTGATTGACAGATTTGATCCTGATACCAATCTCTTGCATCCCTCAAAAGCCGAGTTGAATGACAACCACCATCCAAGCTGACCAACTTTGTTCTCTGGCTCTTGTTAATGTCTGGTTTGATGGATCTGACTGTTGACCCAGAAACGGGCAGATCCTTGAGGCTACCAACTTGACTATACTGAATTTCCTTCTCGTGCGCTCTGAACCCTTGACCAAGAAATGGCTCGTACAGGTACTGATGGCGACATAGGTGAGTGTGATTGGGGAATGTCATTTTCTTGGCGAAGTTGATGGCATATTCAAGATACCTGCTCATATTCTTCTCCACAGTCATGACGAGCCACGAATGCGACACTTTTTTTGGCTGAAGTAGCCCAAGTTGAACGGTGGTTCAAGGTATGGCCCCTATTTACTAGTCAGACATCAATTGTCCAACCTGTGGATAGAACCCTCGCTTTGCGCATGTCAAACAACCCTACATCAGTGGTGTCTAAGTGAGGAACAGTCCCCATCACCTACCCCTCTGACATTTAAGGCAAGAAACTCTTTACCCTCCTCTCTCAACATGTCAAGAACGGGAAGCCCTCGCACATGTATGGCGCGTGCGCATCGACGATATCTGGCCCTTGGCTGATCTGATCGTCATCCATACAGACTCGAGTACAGATCACCCAGATAGCCAGGTGCCTTGAGACCATCTACGTCTCGGGGTGGTAATCATTCTCGAGCACCCATGCACCAGGACCTGACCCTGCTGGTACATTCCAAAATGACGACCATGCTCTTTTATCTGATGCAATGAATGAACGGATCTGCAGATTACTCCTCCAACACCGTGCTGAACAAGGTTGGAAGCTCTTCATGGCCCAGCTTTTTCACAATCACAAACAGTGTGAAGCATGATCGTGTATGTCTGATGCTGAACTTGCAGTGACCCTTACATTGACTACCTCCACCCCTTGATTGCAGATGCCAACACTGGACACGGTGGCCTCACCGCCATCATGAAACACCCTAAGCTCTTTGTTGAAAAAGACATGGTGGGCATCCACGTTGGAGACTAAGCACCAGGCACCAAAAGATGCAGACACATGGCCGGCAAAGTGCTCATTCCCACTGTGGAGTACATCAACCATCTCATGGCAATCCAACTGCAGTTTAATATCATGGGCATTGAAAACATTGTCATCTCCCGTGCCGATTCCGAAGCGGTGACGTTGATCACATCAAATATTGACAATTAGGACCACCCATTTATTTTGGGCACAGTGAACCCATTGTTGCTGCCACTTATGAGCATCATGCTCGAGGCAGAGAGGGCAGGCGAGTCAGGTGATGAGTTGCAGGTCATCAAAAACACTTGGGTCGCTGCTATGAATCTCCAGCTGTTTTCAGAGATGCTGGTAAATGTGCTCGTCTTGGAGGGCACACATTGACACATGGTGCCCATCCTTGCTCAGGTATGTGAGTTTGTGCATGGTGTGCATGCCATACATCCTGGTCATTGGCTCATGTACAACCTCAGTTCTTCCTTTAACTGGGAGGTTGGGTAAGTGTGTGGATTATAAAGGGGACAATGTGATTTAGGCAGTTTTGCAAGTAGAAGACACTGTACCACTGATCACAGAGTATAACCAGTGATCTAAGTCAGTAAACTGATGATGCTTTACATAAAATTTCTTGTTGAGCTGCTTTCTCCAGCTGTCCATACAGGTGAAGTCAGCAAGTTGAACAGTTGTTTTCACATCTAGGGAGAAATAACAAATACATACCTTTCTGTTCTACCACAATGGCTTGCCTGCTCAAAGCCAAGGCAACTTGCATATCTTCCTCAGAGAATCCTGTATGTTCATTTTTATTCTCTTCTTCTTCTTCCTCCTCCTCCTGAGTAACTTGTTTGCATTTTCCTTCCCTTTTACCCTGGAGTGCTCAATACATATCTTCCTCTTCCTCTGTCTCCTCTTCCTCTTCCTCCATTTCCATCCTAATTTTCTCCATTTCTCTCTTCTTTTTTTCCTCCTTCTCCTCCTCCTCCTCCTCCATCCTGATTGCCTCTTTTCCCTCCTCCTCCTCCTCCTCCTCCTCCTCCTCCTCCATTCTCACCCTTTTCTCCAGTTTCTTGTCTTCTTCATCAAATCCATCTGACTCATTGTCTTTCTCTTGTCCTGATCTTGTGATAGCTTGCACTAGTGTAGTCAAGATGAATTGCACAAGTGTTACCAATAAGACTATAAGATGTTCTGCCACCTTGTTTGCAATTTCATCTGCTAAAGCATTATCAGATGCTACTCCTTCAGCATTGGGTGGGATCTGGACAGGTCCATCTGATGTGGTGGTGGTGGTGGTGGTGGTGATGGCTGAGGATAATACTTGATGATAGGGGATATGCTGACCACCTGGTACTACACCACAGTGCTTCTGCCAAGAGATACTAGCTTGCAAAAACAGTGGAAGGATATCTTCTGCAGCACTTGTAGATTAACTGTTGGTACTGAGACCATAGATGTGATTTTCAGTTGCCCGTGTATGTCCAGCCTGCAAAGCATCCACATCTTCTGACCCCTCTAGTTCCAAAATCTTTTCAGAAGCACACTTCAACTTGCATTTCCATGCAGTTTGAATATGTCTCCAGGAACTGATGGTAAGGGCATACTGAAGACAAGGCTGGCTATAGTGGGACATGATAGAGGAGATATCTTCAGTGGTAAACATCTTGTTGAAGTTGATGAAGAGCAGATTCTTGTATAGTGAAGTGACACTATTGTCTTCAAAGCAAATCTTGGCAGCAAGCTGGGCAAAAGGACGGGCAATTGCAAGATCTTGAATGAGAATATCACTTGTAACTCCATCCAAGCTGTGGGGTATAAACTTGTCTTGTCCAGTAAAAGCAGTGGTCTTGGAGTATTGGCAAAGAAGTGTCACATGTTGTCCAAATACCATGAGATTTCTTGTGGGTCTCATTTGAGTATTGCAGTATATCATGGCTGTCAGCTCTGTGCCTCTGCTAGGGGCACTACTAAGCATTGCTGCCCTTAAGAGAAGTAATTGCTGAAGTCTTGCATAGCTTTGTAGCCATCCTCGTAGTTTTACTTGATTCCATACTAGTACCCCCTCATGCCTTCCCAAAAAGCCAGCAAAGCCTCCTTTACCCTTGACAACTGCATGCACAAGACACATACGATCACCAAAGCAGGTATTTCTTGGGTCAAAGATGAAAGAATAGCCAACATCTTTGCGAGTGGCATCATCTGCCAAGTCCATATACTCCACTCTGAGATCTAGCCCACATAGAATTTTTTCTTCCCATATAGACACAAGATCCTTTTGCATGTCTTGAAACATGGAGCAGATATCTGAAAGGAGGATAGAATTTCCTTTGTATTTCATAGACATCCATCTATTGGTGTCAGTCCACCAGATACGAATTTGTCTCATTGTATCATATGCAACTGTAGATGCTCTAAATTGCAAATATTTCAAGTGAGAAAAAAATCTAACAGTTTCTTAAATATAAACCAAAACTATACCTGTGTTGCAAAGATCTCAAATGAGAGAATGTAGAAGGTGTCTTCTCTGTAAACCAGGGCTGTAGAGCATCACAGGCAGTAACTTTAGTCTGGATAGTCTTTGTCTCTGCATTTTCTCTGATCTCCTTCAGAAAGGTAAGGCGCATGCAATACTCCAACTTTGCAATGATTGAGGTGACATCCTTGGCTTCTTTAAGAGAGCCATCTTGGTTCAGAGTCATCAATGCAAGGCCAGCTTCTGTGGGATCTGCTAAAATCACATGGGAAGAATCTGCCATCATAGATTTGGGCCATGTTGTAGTCCACATCTTGATAAGAACTTTGTGGATCTGCAGAATGACCATTGGCTGGTCAGCCCTATTCCCATCTTGCAACATCATTTTCAAGTCTGTGACCATGACATCAAACCCTTCAAAATTTGACTCTGAATCTCATAGCAGCATAGCCAAGATGCAAATGATGGGCCTAATATAGGCTTTCATGGTATCTTCTTGAGTATGCCTGTGAAAGGGAGTATTGGATATTCCACTGAAATGATTAGGAAATATTAATCTTTGAATAAATAAACAAATTGATAATACTTCACTACTTCATGGAATCAGGTGAGTTGACCCGTTGAAGGACCAGTTCACTCATACTATCAAGAATGAATAGTGCTTCTTCAAAGTAATTCTTCACAGCAATTTGCAAGCCTTTCAAATTGGTTTCTTCTGCTTGTGGCAAGGCAATGAGATGTTGAAGCTTATTGACTGACATATTTTGAGATCGTGTTGCCACATACTCATGCCAATGAGTTGTCTGGAGCCAAGGACTGATAAGGTGATGGTCATCAGGTAAGATGACATTCTCCAGCTCCTTGTTCAGATCTGAGAGAAGTCTTTCCAATGCACCATCATCTGCCTCATTTATAACCTCTACATCACCAACAACCCTCCAAAGCCTGTGAAGACTACCACCACCCTGTGGCTTTAGCCTCTGTGCTTGACATTTTTTCTGACTCCTAGGTGTGGGAATATCCTTGTGCTTTGCTAGATGATGTCCTCACATGTTTTTAGGGTTGGTCATCACTGTAGAACACTTTTCACAGTATGTAGCCTCCTGCAAAGCTAAGCCATGTACAATAGGCCTAGGACCCTCAATGTGAGAGGGTAGTGCTGATGCAACACCAAGTCTTGCAATGGCCATCATGTACTTCTTCTCATTGTATGCCTGAAGAAGGTATTTATGCTTTGTTTTGATATGCTCACGTCCTGCAGTAGATTGAATGGCCTCTTGGCAGATTTGACAAATCAGAAAGCAGAACTCAGTATTGACAACCAAGTTTAAGCTATCCAGATATGAATCATGGACAAGATGGGCTTCACTAGCTACTGTGACTGGGAAGGTGGGTTCTGATGGTTGCAGTGTTGTGAGGGTGATCTGCTCAATGGGCTATCAAGACTCAAAAGTCAGCATTCCTGTTGCTCATATCATAGCCATTATACTCTTACAATAAAAGACAACTCAGTTTCTTCCACAACCATTGAAGATAGGGTTTCTCTGAAGTGAGAAGACAAAAAGTCCTTTTTATTGGCTAAAGACATCTAATATATTCAAAGTTATCAATTTGAAATAAACTATACTTGCCATGAAATATATGCATACCTTAGAAGACATGTTGTCCTATACAAAAATTAGCCTGATGCTGACAACTTATTATTAATATGTCAACTTACATTGAGGGGTTTCATAGAAGGGGTTTTGCCTGAGTTGTCCTATATAAAAAGGTTAGTCCCATGCAGACAGCTCATCATTTGTATGTTAGCTTGCCTTGAGAGGATTCATAGAAGGGTCCTTGTCCAAGTTGTCCTATATACAGGTCAGCCTCATGCAGCCAACTTGATATTTTATGCCAACTTACATTGAGGAAATTCATAGAAGGGGTTTTGTCTGAGTTGTTCTATAAAACAGATTAGCCTCATGTAGTCAGCTCATTATTTGTATGTTAGCCTGCCTTGAGAGGATTCATAGAAGAGTCTTTGTCCAAGTTGTCCTATATACAGGTCAACCTCATGCAACCAACTTATATTTTATGTCAACTTACATTGGGGAGATTCACAGAAGGGGTTTTGCCTGAGTTGTCCTATAAAACAGGTTAGTTTCATGCAGACAGATCATTATTTGGATGTCAGCTTGCCTTGAGGGGATTCATAGAAGGGTCCCTGTCCAAGTTGTCCTATATATAGGTCAACCTCATGCAGCCAACTTATTATTTTATGTCAACTTACATTGGGGAGATTCACAGAAGGGGTTTTGCCTGAGTTGTCCTATAAAAGAGGTTAGTTCCATACAGACAGATCATTATTTGGATGTCAGCTTGCCTTGAGGGGATTCATAGAAGGGTCCCTGTCCAAGTTGTCCTATATATAGGTCAACTTTATGCAGCCAACTTATTATTTTATGTCAACTTACATTGGGGGAATTCACAGAAGGGATTTTGCCTGAGTTGTCCTATAAAAGAGGTTAGTTCCATACAGACAGATCATTATTTCTATCTCAACTTACCTTGAGGGGATTCTTAGAAGACTTATCCTATTACAATAATTAAGAGTCTGATACAGTTAATTAAGTTCTTATACATGAGCCTACCTCAAAGTTGTTGGCAGATACTTGAGGGGCACTTCCAAATATTTGCTTCTATAAGATATATGTCAATGAAAATGAGCAAAGTAGTTTATTATATTTATACTGACCTTTTTCTCTGATCCAAGCCAGGTGGACTGATGTTGTTTCAGATGTTTTCTGAGACCATCAGTGGTGACATAACCTTGTTCATTGGGACATCCAGGATGTGAACAATAGCACAAAAAAACCCTCTTTTCATTGCATATAACAATGATCTTTTCACCATTGTAAGCTGTGAAGGTAGCTTTGTTGATACATTTCTTCCAGTGTGCACTATGTTCATTCTTCTTCTCAAAAATTGCTCCACATACACTACAGGTGTGAGCCATAGTAACCTACAAGGGAAAAAAAAAAATTAGTAACAGTTTGTTGATATTGTAGAAATTTCTGGGAATTGGATAGTCAAGGGTCCAAGTATGAATGGCAGAGTAACTCTGCTATGTTAGTGTTGTCTATGTTTAATGACAGCCCTGAAATGTGATGAGAACAATTTCCAAAAAGGCAGACAAGTTTACCATGGAACTCACTGTCAGGTCATTGGGTGCACATTGTCCTGTTGTCATGTCATCAAGCATACAAGGACAGGAAATGGAAGTGCTCAAACACAATGTTGTACACCAAATAGACCACATGCATCTTGCCCTTGCCAACATGGGCAATGCTCTTTTCAATGTAGGCATTCATGGACATGAACAGTTGAACATTGATAACCTTGTAGTAAGTGTGTCAGTGTCAGGGACTGCATATGTGAGAGCAAAGCGAGAAGCACCATTTTTGCATTGATGAGAACTAAGAGTATGCAATGAACTCACCATGCTTTGGTAAAGCAATGAACAATATGTATTGCATCCAATGGCCAGCCATGGAAAGATTGTTGATCCTGTGGATGTGTCGCAAGCAAAGAGGAGGATGAAGGCAAGATGAGGTTGAGGGCGAGGCAAGGGGGAGATTGAGAGCAAGGGTGGGGACGAGGGTGCACGAGGGCGAGAACAGTGTCAACATCACAATCATATCACCATCATTGCGTTGTCAGGCGTGCAAGAGGGAGGACCATACTGGCATGTTATGCCCCATAGGGAAAGATATCCTGAAAAAGATGCACATCTTCATCCATGTCAATAAATGTCACACCCCATGCATCATACACGGCTTCTAGACTCGACTCTCTGTGCCTTTCTGCGGAAGCCTGAATCCATGCTGTCCGTAGCCGTTCATATCACACCCTGCAAGACCCTTTCTACAGGGCTCCAAAATCAAAAGTTTGGGTGTATGTCTGTCCGCTGTGGCAGCGATTACCAACAAATCGGGAAAACCGTTCAAATTTATATTCCCGAGACGAACGGGGAGTGGGAGAGGGGGCAAAAAGTACAAGAAGTGAACTCAAAGGGGAGTTGACAAGTGAAGAAAAGGGGATTTGAACAAAAGTCTCAAGGATAATTTGACAATGAGCGCGAGCAATAGCACAAACAAGATTCGTCTTACATTGTTTTGCCCATTCGTGCTGAGGTCAAAGTTGAACTTGGGATCTACAATGCAAAGAGCATTGGATGGTCAGCAGAGTTGGTTTCCTTGTTTATTGATGGTCCAGGACCCAGAAGTAGGGAAAACTGGTATTTGTTTGTTGTAGGCAATGTTGATCGAGCAGCCCGAACCGATGCCGGTACTTGATGACACCGACGAGCATGTAGGGAACACCATGTCAATAGTCCCGTCTCAATCTGTAGCGTGTACATTGGCACCTAGTTCATACCTATACCAACTGACTTATATATCAGTGAATGTAATTGCTTGGACCCCGGATGGAAGCAACTGATGTTGTGCAAGAGAAAATCCAGCATCCTTATTGTTCACCCATATCTGAAATGACCATCCTCATCGCAGACGAGAAAGATATCTACAAAAGTGAGACGTGAGTGTGGCTCTGCTCCCGCGGGATGACACCGACCAGCAAGACAATCCCCATTCAGGTCAATGATGGCATTGCTATGTGGAGAAGCCAACTTGCACTGGGTACCATCAAAGGGAGGATCAACGCTGAGAACAAGTCAGCACAACTGGGGATAACAAGACTGTAAATGCACAGGTCAAACAGTGTTGGTTGACTTTCGGAGATTTTCCAAGTATTTCAAGGGTGAGGGCACACATGGCATCATTGTCTCATCATTGCGTTGTGTTGCATTGTTGTTGCCACATTGTCGGGTGCATGAATGGGAAGGACAACCTGAAGGATAAAGGTGAGGACGGTGTTGTTGTACCATCCTCGCGTCATCAGGTGGGTGAGGGTGAGGACGGCATCATCATCTCAACATAGTGTCATTGCCATTGTTGTTGTCATCCGCTTGCCTTCCTTGCTGACACTGAACAACTCTTTCATGTGCGACATGTGTGAGCAAGAGGACCTCAAACACGAACAGTCGTCGACATACCTATGATGGTCGGTGATCGCCATGCTAATTCCCAGCAGTTCTCATCGGATGTCTGAGTTGATGTTGATCTATTTGATGTTCGTCCATGATCCACGATTCGCAATGACAGGCAGCGCCAGACTTGTCCCCAGACTATCCAATTTTCAGATTGAAACTTACCAGAATGATATGGGCAGGGAATAGATGTTGACGAAGTGGGCAACAAGGACACGTGGCTGCCAGGCCAGAGGTCCACAAACAAGGAAATAGATTCCCATATGCTCCAAAAGAGTGGCAATTGGAGTATGAAATATTGGCATGATGTCAACTAACTATAAGACCAATACATACTCACGAAATGAGCGCAGGTGGTATATAACTTATCTACAGTTGAAGAGTTCCGGCTACATAGATGACACAATAAACAAGACGACGACCCCTGCCGTCTATGCAAGACCATTCTCCATTTTGTAAGACATCCCACACATACACGTACCTTGACCATCCGCCGCATGCCCTCCTCGAGCCCCACCTGGGGCTCATACCCAAGCACTCGCTGACCCTTTTTGATATTGTGATACCAATACTGCATCGCACAACCATACTCCACCCAATAGCGCATGAAGCCAGCCTCCTTGCTGATCAATGCCGCCCAGTCTCCGCTAGATACCCCAACAACATCCCAAACACCCTCAGAATCACCCATGGCGTCCTTTGCGCCAGCTTCCGTCTCGCCTCCGAGCATGAGCCAGATGATGCGCATAAAATCAAAATGGTAGACTGACTCGCCATTGGTGATGAAAAGGGCTTGACTGGTGACTTGGAGTGGGTTCGTCGGCGCGATGTCAAGAACATTGTCAGAGAATTGGTCGAACCCATTGTGAACAATGGTGTGCATGAGTTTGGTGGGGTCGTAGGGTGCATTGAAGGCTGCTTCTGTCTTGGCAGCGTTGGGAAGAGGGGTAACGTATGGACTGAGTGGATGGGCTTCGGAGGTGGGGATGTGTCGGAAGCTAAGTGTGCTGGAGATGGGTGGCAGAACTCTATGGAGGGTCGCACAGAGGGTCAAGTTGATGAGGGTGGCATCTGTGGAGACAGTCGGCAGAAGCGTTGTCCAAGGACGTCGGGTTGACGAGCTTGTTGGTTGCAAGCAGACGTGCTTGAGCAATGTTGCCAACATAGGTGTAGTCAAAGAGGTTGTTGTTGTCTCTGACTTGGAAGTGGATTTGGTTATGTCAGTTTACTTGCATCATTGAACGATCACGCGGATGGAGGCAGGTGGCACTATTGTGGAACAGAAAGAGGATCTTGACGAGGCATTCTTGTGGTCTGAAAGAGGACCAGACGATTCCGATGGAGCTCCCCAGATCATGTGATGCATTTTCAAAATTGCGGAGCTGAGGGTCAGAATATGAGCATACAAGTGTATCATGGGGACAGGTGTAGGCATTCGTACCTGCTTGTTGAGTGTTTTGATCTGTCCTGAAATCAGGGGAGTGGTTATAAGTAAGAGAATAAGGTACACCAAAACGTCTGACGACCCACTTTAAAATCATAGGTAAATCTGGACCAAAGAGACATGACTTGAAAGCTATGGGCCTGATGGTGCATTGAGTGGTATACCAAAGTGAGCAGGTCCAGGTTCACCCCGCTCATCACGGAAGCTCGCTGGTCCCCCTGTATGGAGAGAAGACGCCATGTTGAGTGATTATGCACATATGGTGATGCAGGGATCACAGCCAACATATCAGAACCTCGTGTACTTGGCTGCGGCATTGTATCCCATCCTGTCTAACGATTGCATGCTGCTTCCAGATGATCCTTCCGACCTGGCTCGTGGCATATCCGAAAATCATGCATGGTCGCAGTGTGGCGGAATCTGAGTGGTGCAAATGGGAAGTGAACATGAGAAATAATGAGGCAGGGGAATCAAAACATCATCCAAATGATGCGTGTCTGCCTGCTGATGCACCATTGTAAGCAGATGTTGATGAGGGAGGTGAAGATGAGTAGTTGTGAAACAAGCACTGGGCCGTCACGATCAACAAGGTCAGGTGACTGATCACTCATCCATGATCCGGGAGGTGGGCCGAGAAGCTTCTGGCTTTACCCCATCTCCCTCCAATGAGCTCATCTCTTAAATTGTGGAAGGCCGTTGACCCAGAGTTACAGAGAGCACATGTTCACCCAGTAGGAAATCTTCCCACAGGGGTGTGTCCACTTCTCCCATTCTTCTTGTGTGCACTTGCTAAAGCAGACATGTGACCCTGTCAAAGATCCAACAAGGCGGGCATAAGGTATGATGGTGGGCCTTTTGCCCCACTGTCGTCATCCCACCAAGCTCATTTGTGGGTGGTCGCTCGACGAACAGAGAGCTTTGGGTCAAGAATATTGCAGATGTCATTAGTGCCACTACACCGTATGTTCCCAATATTAGCCTGTGGCCCTCCAACCCCTGCCTGAGGGACTTTAACATGCAAAGTGAGACCATGAATGACATTAGGCATTGAGGAGAGTAAGACTTACCCAACGTTAGTTAGGAATAAATTAATGAAATCAACATCCTGTACCTGATCAAAAAATCTGGACACTCCTGCCATGAATGTGTCCTGGTTGTGCTGCACGATGATACTGAGGTTGATTCGGTGCTTTCGACATGACACAAAAGCTTTCTGCCACTGACCTCTGCAGCTGCACTGAGTGTAAGGCTTTAAGCAAAGATTGTTCACGCACGAGTCAAGGTCAATCCGCACGACTTCCATGACCAAAGGGCAAGGATTGATCATCTCTAGGTTACCTCTGGGCACTTGGAGGACCAGGCTCATTGTACTAGGCACGACTGTCACAATCATACAAAGCATGGAGTAATTGTAATTACAAATGCCCAACAGGAATTTGGACAAAGTGAAGCTAGGGACCCATAGAGGGTCCCATCAGGAGGCTCTCAATCATTTTTCCAAGAAAACGGCAGATGGGTTAATTTGTTATAATTGATACAGTGATCATGAGGTTAAGAGATCATATTATATCAGAACAAAACCAAATCATCTTTTAATCATCTCTATTATGTTCAGAGGGTTAAAGGACCACTGGGAAAACACTTTCTACTCTGCTGACAAAAAGTCCCAGTTTATTGAAACTAATAGAAAAGTTGAGTAGGCATAGGTAGGGAATATTGACAAGAAAATATATAGTGGTGCTACCAACAGTCATATCACACTCTATAGGTGTTATATACATTGGGGAAATACCATTTGAACAGGTGGTCAGTGAAGCTGATTTATTTGGAGTGATGGTATGGGTAGGTGAGCATAGGTGGAGAATGTAGATTAAAAAAATACAGGGCCACTACTAACAGTCATATCACACTCTATAGGTGTTATATACATTGGGGAGATACCATTTGAACAGGTGGTTAGTGAAGCTGATTTATTTGGAGTAATGGTAGGGGTAGGTGGGTATAGGTGAAGTCTTTGCTTATTTTTTATCACCCTCCCACATCTGCATTTATTTCCACACACCCATTTCACCACTCCATTCATTTTAGGACCTCCTCGCCCATGGATTTGCACAAAGGCAAGTGCAAGAAGATTGAGAATGATGATGGTATCACAGAAGAGGGCAGAGGGCAACCACCCCTGCCTTGCGGAAGCCAGACAAGCGATACGGCTAGTGTTGACTTGGATGAAATAGATCAAGGCATTGCTGTACCAAGTGTGGCTGAGACTGCTAGTAAAGGTGACTGGCTTATGGCTGCTATTGCCAAGGACAATGGACATTCTGCTGACATTGAGGGTGGTGCCAATGGGGAGCACACCAATAATGGGGATGACAATCAACTCCATGAGTTGTATTAAAGACACACATGTTGCAGTCAGTGAGTCAATTATTCCTGGGCTTGGAGGCAACATTATCAATAGTGAGTCTCTGACTGATCTCAAATGTTGCTCCAATGGATGCTTCTAAACCTGGATGGAGGCACATAAGTAACCCTTACTCCTGATGCAGGCTCCACTTACAGTGACTCATCATATCACCCACTGATCATGTCTACAAAAGGGAAAACACCTTCTGCAAATCTTTCAATATTGTATGCTGTGGGTACCACCATGTCAACACAATCATTGTATGCATTCCTCTCAGATAATGCTATTCAGGTATCACAAGCAATCAATAACATGTAATGCCAGTGGTAGGAGCAGATGGGTAAAACAAAATATAAGTATACTGCCAATGGTTATATCATGGTGTATAGATGTATTATATATTAGGAAAGTATCATTTTAACAACTGGTCAGCAATACTGATTCATTGGACACAGTAGTATTCATAGAATATCCCATTCATTCATTATCACTAAAATCGTTTCTCTGTACCTCCCTGTCCTGCTCCTGCTCCTGCTCCTGCTCCTCTTCCACATGCTTCTGCTGCTCCTGCTGCTCCTGCTCCTCTATTTGATTTTCATTCTCCTCTATCTCTATCTCCTCTCTAATGTGGTTTTCTTGATCTTTTTGTACTATGGCCCCTATATACCTCATAGAAGGTTTCTGAGCATTCTTCACCTTTGCAGACTTTCTTTTCCTTGTCTTTTGCAGCTTGTGTCTCTCCATCAGCAATGCCTTGCTAGCAAGTAGGTCACCATAACCAATATGCTCCATAATGTCCATCTGAAACTTGGTTCTTGGTTTTAAAACTTGAGTAGTCTTCTGTTGAGTCCCTTGTGCCTTTTCTCCAGATATACCATTGATCTTATAGAACTTTGGATTTGTGATCAGAACAATCTTGCCACTTTCAGACTTCCAAGTCTTTCCAGGTATGCTTGAACTTCCCTTGGAAGCATCAGGTAGAGTTTGAAGCAAGGAAAAGATCTTGCACAGTCGATCCATGATTTCAAACTCTCCAGATGTAGAATAGTCCTTCACCAGCTCGTAATACTCCCAAATATAACCTGGCTTGTTCCAGAAGACACTCCAAGGAGATCTACAAGCAGGCTTGGAGTTGAGACTGGGCTCTAGGAAGAAAATATCTGTTCGCTCTGTAAAGCCAGATTGGCGTCGTCCAGCTCCTACACTTCCTGGTATGTCTGCATTGCATGCTTTGAAGAAACATGCATGAATTGTCTTAAACACCCCATCCAAGGATCAGCTTTGAATGGCATCCTGTAAGGATATGGGCTCTGGCCTATGCTGTGAATTTATCAACCATGCTTCGTCCATTTACATCCAAAGCTGACAGGTGAACTGGACAAATAGTTTCCCCACCACAGGCTCTAGATAGGACAAGTTGTAGATCCACATCCAGGCACGCATGATTAACCAGAGTTGATCTCAAATGGTCTTCATCAAGGATGCCCAGGTTGGCATGTTTCCAATGGGAAATTGTTCTGGATCATCTTGAGCTATAATTCACCAAGCAGGTCTACCCTCCTTCTTTTTCAACTTTGCTTGCATGAGTTTTAATATCTTGGAATCATCATGTTGCTGGACTGCTGAAAGTAGTGGTATCTTTTGAAGATCGAGATCGAGTAGGAAGAACATGTCAAATTGTTCACAGATCCTAAAGAACTAAAGGAGAGCCATGGATTCCCGGAAATGATAATCTAAAATGATGGGAGTGCTGGAGGTGCGGCGGATCAAATGACAGATGATGCCAGTCAATATTTCCAAGTTTGGAGGATCTAGATCTTTGATAGTGATTTGAGCCAACTGAAGTGCCCTGACACGTCTAGAGAGGAATTCAAACCAGACTTCTGAAGATATCCACAGAATGGGATTTGATGCAAGAAATGTTTCCACCTGAAAAGCAAAGGATAAGAGAAAATTCCACAAGATCCCATTGGAATGACTTCACCTTGTCAGATAGCTCTGACATGATATGTTCCATTACAGTCCCACTCATTCGATATTCATCTCTGACTCCATAAGATCTCTTCTTGGCCTCTCCAGAATACATGCTCACTGCTTGTGTACACTCCTGTATGAATTCATTGTTTAATGCATAGGGATCCTTGTCCATCACAAAAGTGGGAAGATTATTGTTTGGTTGTACCACCTTGTAGCTGAGATTGTAAGCACTCCTGAAGGCCACGTGAGTTTGTCTTACTCTCTTCTGTGACATTTCAGCCTGGATTCCACCATAACATCCAAGAGTGCAGATGTGATGGACATTTCTCTGCAAGAATCCACCAGCACCAAAGGAGGCTTCTAAGGCATCCAGTCTCCACAGACCCACCAGCTTCTGGTTTCCAGCAGGATTTATTCCAATGCCCAGATCCACCAAGAGCTCTCCATTGTCTCTGTCAATCATATATGACCAGTCCAAGGCAGGAATGTTTTTCAGTAGCACTTCAGTCAAGGAAATGTCCTCCTGAAGCAAAGATGTCTTGGCCCATAGCTTGATTCTCTTGCAGTCCAGAACAAAGAAAAAGGAACCATAGTTGGCATAGCGGTCTGGATCATCACGAATAATATTCTCCATGGTGGATTGGATTTTCTTCAGCATGTCCATGGTGAATGGGACTACCTTTGGTCTATCCAGCCTTTTACCATTGCCACCCTTGTGTGCCTTGAACCGTACCTCATTCAGAGTAAGAGACACGTATGGTGCATTTCCCAGATCTGTGTGCTGTCATATGGAAGAAAGCAGAATATATTCCCAGAAAAAGTCGAGGATCTCCTTGGGTATGCAACTTGCATGCTGATGTGTCATCTCGTCTCTGTGAATCATTCTAGGGAAGCAGATGTACACATACATGGCATTGGAGGCACCACCCAATGTACCCAATGTGGTGTGAGGAACCCCACATAGTGGGAATGCCATGGTCATCCACTCTGTGTGACTCCCTATGACATCAGCATCCCCTTGAGATTGTGGGACAAGAATGTCAACATAGACATGATTGTTCTTGCACATGGGAGCCTTTTCTTCTATTATGGGACCTAGATAGATTGCCAAGGGGGTGTGGAATTGAAGAGAGTGAATAACCCAGATGATACTGTCCACATCCACAGTCACATCCAGCTCCTCAGAGGCCAAATTCATATGATCCAATTCCAGGTCAAGACAGATATGTTGCCCATCATTAAGTCGTCCACGAAGAAATGTGCTGACAAGGTCCTTAGAGGTGGCTGCACTGATCTCATTCATCTGAACAGTGCTCAAAATGACCACATCAGTCACATTGATCTGATTGTTGACATCCTCCCCAGAGGAAATAGGACCATGATGAAGTGAATATTTCCCTAAAGGGACCAATGTCAGATGGTGACAGATATACCAAATGGATGGTGCATTCACCAGTGATATAATTGTTAATCTGGAGGGATGGCTCATAGTCATCTTTGATGCCCACAGGCAGGATGTGATCAATAAGCTTGATGGGTGGGTCCAAATAAAACATTTGGCTGAAGGAACTCAGCAACCGATAACCATAATCTCGAAAGAAAGTCCATAGTCCAGGATGATAGTATGGTTCTTCAACAATCTCATAAGGGTTGTGGTCTTGTAGAAGACTTTCCAAGACTGGACCTCCTTTATAATCATCATGGGACCTGTCAAATGACTTCCATCGGCGACCCTGATATGCAGGAAGATGCACTGCAGGGGTAGGATGAGGAAAACGGAACATGTAGCCTACAGTCCAGTCCTTGACTTGCTTTTGCTTTTGCATTATCTCAGGCATGTCTTCAATGGCTGGCTCCTCTCTGCCATGTACTGCCCGGGGTGAAAGATGATCTCTAGTCCTTGCCCTGTTCACATAAGGATACCGCCGAAGCAGATCTCGTAGACATTGTGCCTTGGGATTTGGAATAGGCAAGTCCTCTCTTTCACTGTCCTCGTTATCCTGATCCTTCAAAGCAAAGCCATCATTCTCATCACACCAACCTCCTGAGTCAGGTATAGGATGGGAAAAGGTGGCACAATTTCTCCTGTGACACATGAGACAGTTGGCAGCGACCACATTGAGTTCTTAAACTATAGGTGCATGTTGTTCTCCAGATGCTTCTTGCTGGACTTGGAGAATGGCTTCCTCACCAACAGCAGGTGTGTCATCCCACTGCAACCATATATCCTGAGGGGAAAGATTTGCAGATGAAAGATAGTGATAGTCTTCCCAGCTTCTTCAGCAGACCTCCTTCACAGTTGCAAGCATTCGAAGGCGAAGACAATGTCCGCAAGGAATTGGAGGAATGTGAAGAATGTTGTTGTTGTCATATAGACCAGTGTTCATGAGGGACTCCATGACAAAGGATGTGATGGGTCCACAGTCATAGCCATTCTGGATCCAATTGCACACTTGTACATTAACCTGATCAGGTTCCACAGCATCATAGCCATGGAGGGTGGCAATGTGCTGCCAGTATAGTGGTCCATTCCACCTATTCCAGTCGTCTAGCTGTTGATCATAATGAGGATCAGGGGCCTCTGACACAGTTCCAGAAATGTGTCTTTCAAGAACAAATGCCATGTTTATCTCATAATTGAAAATGACAACGAAAAAGTGATCTGTGAAGAGGACCACAAATGCTACTGGAACTGTGGGGTCTCCAGGCAAAGAGTTGAACAGATGATGCTGCTGAAACAGTCTTATTTCTTGGCTGTTAGGTAAGGAAAGGATGTTGGAAGAAATGGAAGGAATTGCAGAGAAAAGGTTGACATAGCAGATATGTGTCCTGCCTGAGACCAAGTACCACAGGTAGAGGAGATGGAAGTTGAGAACACTAGCATCAATCCATGTTTGATGCCTCAATGTATGTAGGTTCTGATATGCAAAGACCCACATGGTCGGCCTTGCCATGGAGCACACTACACAGATAGAAAAATCAAAAAGATTTATGAAGAGAAAATGGAAAGACATACTGGTGATGTGATTCACAGATGGTCCATCATCACCATCCTGGTTAGATTCTGGGGATGGTGATGGAAGGGAAACTGAAGACCTCGGATTGAAATCCTTTTCCTCAAAGTCACTGTCACCAGCAATCTCCTTGTCCTCAGAATGATTCTGGTCAAGATCCAGATAGTCTGGCATTTTTGATATACTGAATCCAGCCCTTCTTCATTGAACCCCTCTTCATCCACACTGATTTCTTCAGATGACTGGTGGTGACCCACTTGAGAGCCTGTTCTAGAAAGATTACAAGATTTTGGAATGTAATCCTCTTTCTCAAAGTTACCATCACCAGCAATATCCTGGTCCTTGAAATGATTTTGGCCAAGATTCAGATGGTCCATCATAACTTGGCATTTTTGATATACTGAATCAAGCCCTTCTTCATCAGACCCTTTTTCATCCACATCGATTTCTTCAGAAGACTGATGGTGACCTGCTTGAAAGCCTGTTCTAGAAGGAATTACTTTGTCCATTGTGACCTGGCATTTCTGATATATAAATTCCAACTCCTCATCATCAAAGGTGGATTCAGATTCTGGACTTTCTGGATTTCTGATCATCTGCTGAGCAGAGAGATCATTTAATACTTGATGATATGAAAAAGACAAGGAAGAGGTGGAGGTGGAGGAAGAATTAGAATTGATATTCATCATTGCATTTTGTGCAGTGCTGATGCTGATTTTGAGAGCCTTTGTCTGAGAGTGGGTAAGAGGTGCCATGGTGGTTGACACATGAAATGATGGATGGTTGAAATGCAAGGAGCGAAAGGGCACATCATGAGGCAAGTGCTGTAGTATAAAGGTGGTTGGTCAAACACTCATGGCTATTTTAGTATGCCGAAATCAACAGCTCCGCTCTGGTTTAAGCGATGGATGAACTGAAAATATCATCTTCCAACATGAAAAGCTTCACTCAGGGTCACCGGAACAGCAGTTAAAACACTAATTGGTATCAATTAGTTGAGTATGTCATAATTCTAGGCTTCACTCTGAGTTCATAATCATTTGGGCTGTTTTTTTCCTGCCTTTGCCCTCCTAGCATCTTCCATGTCACCTTCATCTAAGCAAAGATTTCGTAGTTTGCCTTCAAGCCTAAAACTGAAAGGTAATCTGACTGTCTTCTAATAACCATGGGATGTAGAAAGCTAACTTGAAATAGTCATCAATCTCATAGATGCAGAGAATGAAGTGCTAGCTGGGAAACAGAAGATACCAGAGAGCATGATGCACACATTTAGTAGGGGTGATGAGTAATGAACCCCATGGTCATGTTAAGAAGATACACTAATTGGAGTTGATCATCAGCATCATCGTGAGAGGCAAGGGCAATGTATTGTGGTATGGGATCACACAAGACATTAGGGTTCAACACCTCAAGAACATCCATGTATGTTTGGTTCCACTGTGCTCAACAGGCTGATCATGATCATGATCACAGAAGGCATGGGTTGCTGTCAGGTGGTACTACTGAAAGTGTGACATTTTTAGCAATGAGTGAGTCTTGTGCATGTGAATAACACATCTACTAATTGTTCAATGACAATGACTGCCCAGCATCAACATGTATGTGGGCAAGATGGAGTTGGTGATATCTGACCACATAGACATCATTGCCTCAGAGCAAATCATGTGTATGTTGTCTTGAAATCTGTTGATGTTCTAACATGACACAGCGACAGCCCCAGCAGATGTTATGCACTTCACAGAGGGGGATGTCAGTGGTCCATTAATAGGACGAAATGATCTGTACACACATTGGTCTATGAAGGTTACCACAGTGAAACCTATGCTAGAGGTATGATCATTGAATGCTCTCTGGGAAAGGTATTACAGATGAGCTTCTAGAATGCCTCAAGCCCTTGCAAAGTCTGCAATAGCTGGCTTCATTCCAATTGCTTGGAAAGTCTGCCAAAGGGCAGCACACGAATGAAGGATGCTGTCATTCAAATGGGCAAAGAAGCAAAGCTTTCGTTGGACCCAGATTTTATCAAGCTTCTGTGTATTCCAACATTCAGAGGGAAGTCTTATGGTGTGGTGGGTAATGGAATCCAGACATTGTATATGTGGAAAGAACTCTGTGAAGCCCAGAAAGTGAGACTGGAGGACATGGGCATGGCATGGAAGACTCAGGTCAGGCTGGACACCATGAACCAAGCCAAAAAGTCTTATGTTTATTATGGTTGTTCTGTATGCCAGGGGCAGGGCAGAGAGTGGTATTTATAGGAAGGTGGTGGTATTACAAGAGGTATCACATGCATAGTATCATGAACCCTTCACTAGTCCGCATTCGCAAGCCAGAATCATAAAGCCTTTCTTCGAATTGACAGTCACCTGCTTTTTAGCCTGCTCCATCTTTTGCAAATACAGACCCAGTTGAGTGATGCCATGCACAAAGTGGTTCTGCAAACACTGAGTGGAAATTGCCACTGGAAGGGGACAACTATACATAGCCATGTTTATCAGTCTTGACATGCGAGATTGCATTCGAAACCTTTAAATCAGTCTCATGGTTCGCTCTCTTCAGAGCAGACAAGAAGTTTATGAACTAAAAGGGTTGTCACACCATATATGACATAGAGATACCCAAGTCTCTCACCTTTTCATCCACACCCTGTGCGTTGTTCTTAATCTCCTCTACTATGGATTGCACATCGTCCACAAGGGTCGTGAATATAGATGCAGATGTTTCTTTGCTGATTGGTGTGGCTGACGACATCATTTGCAATGGCTGCTGCTGTTTGGTTGATGACCCTACCATGGTGGTTGTAGGTGCATCATGGGGTGTACAATGTTATGAGCACACTGGCAGATTTTTCAATGGAGCAGTGATGACTCTGACTGTATCATATGTGTGGTCAGTGGAGGATCCATGGAGTGATGGATTCTGACTTTGAACAATGTCAGTGGATATGAATTCATTAACATCCACTTGCTTTTCTTGCTTCTTACCCTTTTTCATGCTTCCTCTGGGGCGTCCTCGAGGTCGCTTGACAGGGTTAGCATCTGCCATGTCCTCAATAGTCAACTCTGGCTTGTCTTCTGTCCCACCCAGCTCATTGGACACAGTGTGATATGAAGCGGTCTGCTGGTCAGGCAGATCTACTTGCATGTTTGTGTCTGACCCCACCACATCTTCATTGACCATTGGTGCAAAGTCGAGGTGGTGCATATGTGCATGTGGATCAGGCCTCGTGGATTCGACTTGAAGGGGGTCGGGTTGATCACAACCAATTTGAATGTCATTTGGAGACAATCCGCGCACCATCTGCGATGATCTTGGATTTTCACTGTGCAATGGTCCCACTGAAGCTGAGGCAACAATATATATTCTTGCAGGGCATACACAAATTACACTACTCACAGATGGGTGGATCTAAGAAGAGCAATGGGTTAAACACGATAATTGGATGTGCCTGTTGAACAGGCGCTGTTGGCGTTGCTGAGTGCTTTCTACTCGGCATCTTTGCATCCTCATCACTGTCTTGCATCAGGTGCTTTTGTCTCATCATCAGCTGATTTGGTGGTGGAGGACTTGAGTCGTGATTATCTTCGGCGAATCACATGTCAGTTTGGCACACGAGATTACAACCATCATACATACTAGATAGAGCAGTGCCGACGCTGGACTGTGGAGTAACTGCTACAGAAGTGTCATGTCGATCAGCAACTATCGGGAAGGTGAAAGAAAATACTGCATGCACCATGAGGATCAACACTTCTGTCCATATCCATGGACTCCTCTGTGCCGCTGACCATATCTCCTTTCAAATCCCCCATTTCCACATTGTCCTCTTGCACTGCCTCGTTGCTCCCCTCATGTCCCACATCATCGTTCCTCCCCCCTCCCTCCCCCTCTGTTTCCTCAGCCTCGTGGTCCTTGTGATTGTCCTTGTCATCCATTGTCTCATTGTGCTCTTCCTCTGCTGCTTCCTCGTCCATAGCATGTTCCACATCATCTTTGCCACCCTCTACGCCCTGTGGTAAATGGTTGGATCAGTGTACATTGTAAAAAAGACAAAGACAATTGATTACCACATCAACCCAGTGTGATACTGTGCAGCATTAAATGCGAGTTAGATAGCTGGAAGATACTAGAGAATGGAACACATACTCCACAGGAAATCCAACCCCCGAGTGTAATGTTCCTGCATCAAATCCCATATGTTCTCCATGTTGGCATCCGGCACATTCTCGATGTCGTACAGATACACATGTCCCTCGATATTCGCATCGACACGATCGCTATACATGTCCCAATCTAATAGTATAATCAGTTTGCATCATGGTATGAACCATCAACACATACCAAATTCCTTGAAGTTGATGCATTCGATGTTCGTTTCAACCCTCAACTGAAACTCACACAGAGACAAAGGCTCATGCTGGCCAAGGAGAAATTCAGCGGCGAGGTAGTCATTGAGATTCGGGTTGTTCCACCCAAGAAGATCCTCATCCTCATCGAGGAAGATCGCCAGATGAATTGCTGCCTCAATAACATTATCCAGAAAGACCATGAGGCAGAGGAGGTGTGCGCGAAATGCCTTGAATTTCTTTTTTCTGTTGTGGCCAAACGACTTGTAGAGGGCGATGACCAGGGAGAGGCACCAGAGTAATTGGACGAAGTGCGTATGATATACCTCTGGTAGATAAACTCTATGGCCAGTGAATCCGCTATGGAGGTTGGTCTCCTTGACCTCGAAGTAGGTTGAATTAACAGGGTGAACCGTATATAGGACTTGAGTGATGTATTCAATATGAAGTGTAGTCGGGGAAGTCTTCAGCCAGTACATGTTGGACATGATGTTCTGTGCTGATGGCAGGTGTTGTGGAGATTGTGGTGGTTCAGAAGCAAGCACTACGTGAGTAATAAAAGAAGTGAGACATAACACCAATATAAACATGCCACTATAAGCTGTCATACCAGAAATGGAAATATGTCATGCTGGTTCACCTGTTGGTCGGACGTATGTATTTACCTAATTGTGCAACATGGATGCAGTGTGGAAGGACCATGAATCAATTGTGGGTTCCTACTCTCCAATTAGACTGGAGTGAAGAACATAGATTTGACACCACTGAACATATGTTTGACGCTGGGGAATATATGTAACTTAGTGTAGAATGGCTATCGAGTAGCTTCGCACTCCAATGTGTGAACTAAAATGGATTCAAACGTAAGTTGGACACTGATGACCATGGCTTCGACAGTGAGAAAAATATGTTTGCTATTGATGATTGGTTTTCAATCGATCCCTTTCATTGCCAGCTACTGTGGACCCACATGGCATCACAACATGCAGCCGGTCGTCATTACAATGCATCCACCAGTGTTCATCTGCGCATGCAATATATACAATGTGGTGATGACAACAGGAATGGTACACAAGAATGGCTACAGTTCCATACTGTGATCAGACATGATGAGCGACCTGAAGTGGACTTTACCCTTCCCTTTCCCCCTTCCCTTTCCCCCTTCACCCCCTTTGCCTTTCCCCTTCACCTTCTCTGTCTCCTTCCCCTTCCCCTTCCCTGTTTCCTTCACCTCCACCTTGACCTTGCTCACTCTCCTCTTTCGTCCAGTATTTACCACCTGCTTTTTCTTTTCTTTTCCCCCTTTCGTCTTGCTCTTTTCTATCTCCTTTCTGCTCCTTCCCTTCTTTGCCACCAGTACCTCGTCCGAGTCCTCATCCATCTTGTCCACATCCCGTACCTGTACCTCACTGTCACTGTCCTCCCCATCGCTGTCTTGCCTACCATTCCTCTTTCCCTTCACGTTCTTTCTCTGACTCGTGGTTGCCACTCCAGAGGCCTTGCCCACATCATTCGATGGACTGTCACCATCCTCCTCCATCTGGTTGTCCTTCATCAGCAAGTGTTCCTGGAACGTGTAGCCATCTGCAGCAGTTCAATGGCGATGCCTAGCATATGAAAGTGAACAAGTACAATCGTCGTCATTCTCCAGCGGTGGTTCATAATGTTTCTTTATCTCTAGGAGGAGTCTCTTTGCTGTAGCCAGTGTCAATTGTGCTTCCATCAACTCATATGTCATCCAAGTGCCAGTTCAGATTCCACTGAGCTCCTCCTCATACACCTTCCAGTCTATCCAGTGTGAGCAACTGGATCAAACCATGATAATAAATCACTCACCACAGTCATCGACGTGAGTGCGATCCAGGTTAACATTATGCTCCCACCGGAATGTCATGACATTTTTGGGTTCGTGATGGCAAACAAAGAATTCAATGAGCAGGTAGTTGTTGAAAATGTCGTTGTGGTAGGTCAAGTAGTCAGAGGCGTTCAGCCCACCTTCCGCTAGCATGCGATCAAAGACATTGTCCATGTACCACAGGACCATCTTGAGATTGTTTTGTAGTATTTCGGAGATGTCGAGGTAGTCTTCGAAGCGAAGGACAAGGTGGATGGCTGCCTCACGCCAAACAAATCTGTGAATGTGGTTGAGATATGTGCTGGGGAGAACAAATATGCATTGATTATGTACATGGATCTCTAATAGATTCCTGTCATTGTACTCCACAACTTCCTTCTTCATCTTCAGAAGGTGGGTGAGCTTGGTCGATCCTGGAACATGGTCGGGGTAGTATTCAGTGGCCATTTGAGTGAACACTGGATGATGAGGGTTTGTGATCAACCCACGACAACTCCGTTTAAATATGGAACATGAAAATGCTTATGTAATTACGTAATGTGGGCACATGGACCTGTCCACATATTAAAGTGCACTGCATTTCAACAATCACTACTTTCACTCCCTCTTTCCACCACATCTCAACATCTTTTATATAATGCCCCAAGAAAGGATGGACCAGGAGGATGATGATCATGAAATGGATAGACACCATAGAATGGTAGGACACGAGGTTTGCATCCATACGTGTGGATGTAAAGGCCGGAAGGCACACCCATTATGGTTGAAGGATGGTGGGGCATGTGGACGGCATGCTGCAGATACTAGACTTCATCCAAACTGCACCAATGGCTGTCCTGGCCATGGTGCACATTTACCAGATGCCACACAAACGTCACGGACACGACGTCCAACCTATGAGGAGATCATCAAGTATCTGTCTCCTGACCAAGCAGTAGCAGAATCTTTGCGTCTATGGCTCAAACCATCAGCGGCAGTGAAAGAAGAACTTGAAGCAATGTCTCAGCAAGTCCTTTCCCTGCTCGATGTGTGTCTGCGTCGCTGACATAGATGACAAATGCAAATAGAGATATATCCATGGACGAGTGTGATGATGGAGGTAACGGCACATCTTCTGGATACCCGATGCATCAAGACGATGACAGCAATATGGACGACTGGGATGCGATGACAGACGACATGGAGCAAGAGGTTGAGGTAGAATCCCAGCTCAGATGGACTGCATCAAGGTCGACCCCATCTCATGCCAGCTATTCTGTCTCTGGAGGGTCCTCTGTGGGGATCGAGCATGCATCACAGACTCGTCTGCCACAACACGACATCCAACGCGATGAACGGGCGTCCTCCTCCATGGGAATTGGTAACACGGTAGAGCGGTCAGCATGCTCCTCAAGCCATGGGTTCTCAAAGTCCCCATCCATCGACCCAGCCACATGGTATTTGATTGAACCATCAGAAGACAGAAGATTCAAACTTCTTTATGTCCCAGATGTGAGTTGTGTGATGCACCAATGCTTTGCAGAACACAATCTGGCATGGACAAAATGGGAAATACTCACAGAACAATTTGAGGCAATCAAAGGCCTATCTGGGTTCGTGCACAAGTGCGGTGCAAACCAGAATGGTGTCAGGGTATTGCTCATGGAATGGGTAAGCATCTCAGGAATAAGCCCTCTGAGTTTCTAGAGCTGACCACAGACTCTTGTTGTAGCTCTGGCTCCTCTTGGTAGTAAGTGAATTTGAAGGTGGCAGCACGTTTGATGTCAAGTTCATGAGGTGGGAAGAGTTTCGGGATATCATGCTGGACCCGCCAAGACATCTGGAAGGATGGACGATGCTTACTCAAATGGACTGCATAATCGGTGGACTTGATTATGCCAGCGGCCAATGGTACATACATACAATCTTGGATTTATGCTATACAGTGACCTTGCAGTGACACACAGTGATGTGAACAACCAATATGGTATGAATTCCAAATTGTTGGCAACATACAAGGTGCACGTCACGCAGCTATCATGCCACATGCAGTTCTGGCCTCCAATAAGGTTAACCCATCGTGCCGCTGACAAATGGACGACAATTTGCCATCTTCAAATCATCATGCAGAACTCCAGTCGTTATTCTCTGTGCACAAGGATTCTCAAATCTAGAGAGGAGATACCACCTGACGCAGTGCTAAAGCGTAGTCACAGTGAATGTGGAAAGCATGTCTTGCTACCGTCCGCAAGCTCCAATGATCGCACATGGGAACATCTGAGTACCATCACGAGCGATAGAACATTCTGGATGGCACAGGAGCATGTGCACAGCTTGGAATGGCTCGGGGAATGGAGGGTACTGATCGTCAGCGGCAGGATAATCACAGTAATGCACACTTACAAGCTGCAAAATGGCCAATGGTGCAGCAGCGAAACACACGAGTTCCTCATGTTGGATGAAGTATCGTAAGTTTCCATACAGATGCGTGTGATGCCTTGTTTTTAACGGAGGCATCAACCAGTTGAATCGTTGAACAGGTGGAAACACTGCTTGACACGACAGCGCTGCAACAGCAAGTTGTCAATCCGCAGTCTGGCACAGTGCCCATCCGAGAGCAAGGCAAGCGGGAATTCCACAACTTCATCATGCAGACTTGGAGATCACTTGTCATGCATGAAACCAAGGACACTGGAGCTAAGCCCTCGCTCTGCATGTTTTGTCAACTAGATGTCAGCATCTGAATCAACCCATCAGGAATGCCAAACCCCCAATACTTCATAAACAAGGTAGAGCATACACCAAACACTAGTCTATGGTTGTATCATATCGTCAGAAAAAGCATGGGTACCTTTGCAGACACTTTCACAATGGTGCTTAAATGGTGGTTAATGGAGATTAACAATCCTTATATCCTGTAGTTTCTATCAACCCTCGTATGTATTGCTTATACCACGTCGCGAGTGCCAGTGGCACAATTGAGAACTTAGATCCATGAACACTGCTACATATGCCATGTATGCCCTAACTAAGCTCGCATCAAGCGGGTGTCCATGAATATCAGATCGACTAACACAGCATAAGCCACTGTGTGGCATAAGCCATCAAACACGTGCTGAACACACATGGACCCTGTGTGGCGTGCATTCAACATGCATTCAACATGTATTCGACATATATTCGACATATATTCGACTTTTATTCAATTCATATTCAACTTATATTTGGCTTATTTTTGAGGCATGACAGACAAGAGGGATTGAATGGTTGACACATTTAGTCACAATGGCCATATTAATCACATTATGTCAAATGATGACCACATGTCACCGGATGTCATAACCAAGACCGGGTGAGAGCACCGCATGTGGTGAACAATCAAGATGCACGTGATGAACGTGGTTCAATGACCGACCATTTTCATTCATGTCTTTATCTTCATTGCCAACACCATCGAATGCCAACCACGCAAAAATGCCACAGTATCATACATTCCAACCATACACCTCTGAAGGCGTGTTTCCAATCACGCTGACCATGTCAAATGGCGATTCACCGTCTCCAGACTGCTCCGCCATCGGGCTACGCTCTGAAGAACTGTACCTCAGTCCTGTCAACATCTGGATTGTTCAAGGCGGCGACTGGACGAGGTGGACTCCCTCAATATCATTGCTGCTCGACATCGACAGTGACAAGCTTTACACACCACCATGTGCTATTCAAGGCATACAGTTGGTGACACATGAAGAGATGCACAATGCCCAACTGCCTGTCACAAGACGTGTGCTTGGTCTTGGAGATGATGACAACATGATGGCAGCAATTGCAGAGAGGATTCGTGCTGCGAGCGCAATCAATACAGGAAATGCAGTTGGTAGCATTCATCAGGTGCATAATTGTTGCAATAGCGTCTACCCGATGTAGACACCGGGTAGAGGGAATCTACTCTAGGGCATTACCTTTGGAGAGGGGACTCTGAGATGATAGCGGTTAGGGATCAAGAGAGTTAGTTTTTTATTCAGACTCAGCAGAGTCTTATATACTACTATTTACTGATTATATAAGCAGGTCACGTGACATCAAGTACGTGTCCTTTCAACACTCCCCCTTGTCTAGTATACGGTAGATACATAGATATCAAG
>JBBPJQ010000178.1:0-38305 GCA_038088795.1 Boletus rex-veris
TATGTGGTCCATATACATGGGAGACACGAGAATGAAGGAAGAGAGAGGGCTTTATAAGTGTTTGTATGTTTTATGGTTTTTATCAGTTGAGTCTTTGTATCATGATGTCTTTTGATTTTTTGATTTTTTGATTTTTTTTTGAGCTGGGTTTCGTGAGGAGGAAGAGTCACTGGTCTAATCCCAGGGTAAAACAGAGGCTATGGTATGAGAAATAGGTAACCAGACTAGTCGGAGTCGATCTCCTTCAAGTCCAGTGGTTCATCACCAATATCTTTGACATTTACTCCTGCCAATTTGTCCAGGTCATCATCATCTAGACTAGTAAGGTCAGTAACAGGGACGTCAGAATGGATACGAGGGTAATAGGGGACGAGACAGAATGCTGCATATCACAGTTTTGAGACTGCACCATCCAACTCTGCTAGGATGTACGATCCTCCGGTAGTCCAGCGAAGGATTACCATTGGACCGAGGAACCTTGGCTTCATCTTTCAGTTCAGCTCCTTTTCGATATGAGAATTCTGGACTAAGACCAGACTCCCAGGATGGAAGTCAAAGTCCTTGATCCAGTTTTTGAACACTGCCTCGAAATGCTTGATAGACTCGAAATGAGCCTTGAGGACACAGTCACGGATAGACTCCAAGTCCTCCTGATGCTTTTGGAGCTGATGGGCTCACCAAGAAATTAGTCCAGACAGAGACATTGGGTCAGTATCTGGTGGGGGAACAAGGAAGGTAGCCTCTGAGAGATCAAAGGGGAAAAGGGGCTCAATGCCATGAATCATGAAATATGGGGACAAACCGGTTGAGCAGAGTATTGTTACACACTCAGTGTTACGATTCATTCTTTTCTTGTACTATACGCATCTCATCTCATCTTGGACTTATCTTCCTTTTTCCATGATGACTTATCCTCTCCAGTTACTTGCTCTGTCAGCATACCAATGGCTCCACTTGCTTTGTCATTGTTTCCTTCCTTCACATTCTATTTCTTTCTATGCTTACTCATCAATTGTTCTATGCTTGCCCTAAATGTTCCATCAGTTTCTATATTCAACATATATAAACCCTAGATACTTCCGTATATTTCCTCATGCTTGAGCTCTCTTGTACTTCTCTGAATACAACACTCTTGACTGTCCTCTCTCTGGTAATTAGCCCAGTTCCTAGAACCATTGAAACCTTCGATCCCCTGGATCTAGTCCAGCCTACTCTGACCTTTGCAAATACGTCTTTGCAAAGCTCCTTTGATTTCTATAAGTCCTTGTTGTACTTTTCACTTGATGCTCTCTTTGTACTTCGACCAACAAGGGCTATGCTCGTTCCTATCCAGACCAAGCATAACACTCAGCCCAAAAGACCGAGTGAGCAGCAGTATGCCAGCATAACTCCCCCCGTGGGTTGTTTTAACGATGGCCTCCCGGACATCATAATGACGCTGTTCGATGATACTGTTGGCTTGGGAGTTGTAGGGGGAGATGCGGATATGTCAAATGCCATACCGGTTGGCGAGTGTATCTAGGGCTTGGATGAAAGTGGGTCCATTGTCAGTAACGATCTCGGATAAAGGACCCCATCGACAGAGGAGGTCCTCAAAAATAAAGGATGCAAGAGAGGAAGCATTTTCTGAACACAACATATGCCATTCCGGGTAAGCAGACAAACTGCAGTGGGCTTGGACAATATACCAATAGCTGCCAGACTGGGGCATCAGCATGATGTCAATGTGAGCCTTACAAAATAGTCCACTTATCACTGGTATGGTTGGCGGTATATGAAATCGATTTGTCTGCTGTGCTTGACACTCATGACAGGTTCTGACGAACCATTTGATGTCGTCGACCAGCATTGGCCACCAGAAGTGCAACAAGAGCCTGGTCTGGACTGTGTATACATCTTTGTGCCCGAGGTCGTCGTGGGCCTCTTTTATTAGTCCGTACCATCGATGCTCCGGTATAACCAGCTGGTGCTGTCTGTGTGACTCTCATTGCCACAAGGAGCCATTGAGCACATAGTATTTCATGGCAGCATTGACAAGCGATTGGAAATCTGCATCAGAGAGGTGAGTGGGGCACTCACAAGTTTTGAGAAAACCATGGATCAAGGCAATCTGGGCATCATGTGCAATGGCTTTAGCAGTCCATGGAATAGGGGGTGAGTCCGGAGAAGAGTCCGGCTTGAGATGGGATGATGAGAAAAGAGACCTGTAAGTATGGGGGGGGTGGTGAAGGACTTGCATGAGGGTTTCGCATTCTGGCCAATCATGGATTTTCTGGACTTTATCCTAGTGGGCGACTTGACCTTCGAAGGTACACTTGTGCCCAACTATGGTAGTGTCTGGAGCAGCAAGGACAAACTTCTTGGCCAAGACCATTGTGTTGACGTTCTGAAGGCGTTGCAGTATCCTGTGAACTACGGTCAGGTGATTCCATATGAATTTATGGATGCCCGGGTTCTCTGGAATGGTCTCAAATGAGCCATCCGGTCCTTGGAACTGGGTCATCTCAGTTTTGACCGGTAGGTCATTAATAAATGGCATAGTGTGGTGAGGTATTTCATCCTGTAAAATGAACACCATATTGGCTTGGTAGATTTGGACAGCGTTAGTATGTCCCATAGGAAGAGTAGTGAGACGGTGGAGGCCAAGTGGACTATTGAAAGTTGTCATGTCCTGTGACTCGATATGCAATGGGTGCTGGTTATAGCCTGAAAACAGGTCCATCATACCACTGTAGACCGTGTATCCACCAAATTACTTGGCAAGGTGCTCGACGAAGGGAGGGACAGAGGAGTCCTGTATAGTCACGGCATTGAGGGGTTGCAGGTCGTGTACCAGTCGTAGTGTCTTACCGTCCTGCTTTAGCATGCAGAACCAGCAAGACTGGTAAGCAGCTGCAGACAGCTCATAGACACTGGCATCCTCGCTCAGTTGGGATCCAAGTAAAGGCAGTCTCATGGTTGAGGACAATCCACCGGACTAACTTGAGTTCCTCTGGCCATAGCCAGTTGGTGGGGTTGAGGTCAAGTTTATCCTGTGTGAAGCGATCCCCTGGTGTGAAGTCCAGGGGGTCAGTGGGTAACGGTATAAGTCCAGCGAGAGGATCATCTGGTAACCAGCGTAACATGTGGTATTCCTCATCAAGAGGAGCCATGACAGACCAGATCTTTCTGGCTACTGGTTTGTAGGCCAGAGAATGGGAGACGAGGTCGAAAGTGTACATAGAAGAGAAGGCAGAGATGTGAGAGGGGGATAAAATGGACTGCATGGCAGAGATAAAAGGATATGTAGGTGAAGGGGTCGACAGTCTAATGTCTGCAGGTGGACCAGCCGAAGGGGGCTGGTCCTGTGATGAGGCAGTGGTATATGAAAAACTTGAAGCAGTGTTAGTGTAGAAATCTCCCCAACCTTTTGGTGGCTCATCGAGATCTAAAAACCCATTTTCACAACAGATTGGTGGTTAGCACATGTTATACCTTGACAACACCGAGGACATCCTTCAGTCCAAGGGCAAGTTGGCATCTTGTACTCTTTGCCGGAGTTAGGATCACAGAGTGTGATAGTCTGTGCTCCATCGGGAAAATCGTCAGTAGACATGCTCATGAGGTAGTGAAAGGGGCAGCCAAGTAGGAGGTCAAAGTTAGCCCTGGGAACTACCTGCACTGAAGTCCAGACGAAGGTTCTCGAGTACTCCAATGGTAGACTCCATGCTAGTGTTTGCATTTGACATAGTCATGACGTGGTCCGACCTAACTGGTAGACTGAGAGATGTCCACACTTGTTTGGGCATGGTGACAATCTCTGATCTGGTGTCTGGGACAGCAACAAGAGTCTTGCTGGTGTTGACTACTTTGGCTTCAAGGGATTGTAATGGAACACTATGGTGCACTACAATGAGGCTGTCGTCGTGAGTCTGGTGAACTCAGTTCCCAAATTCACACTCCACAGAGCTGGGATCTTTACTGGCAAGCTTGTTGACCTGTACAATGTTAGTAGACATGGGGATACATTTGGTAGTGGAAAGCTCCCGAAGTTGTTTGTAAAACTCCAGGGCAATGGATAGCAGCTCCTTGACCGGTACAGGGATGGTGGTCTCTAGTACTTGGTCTATGATGTGCCTAGGAGTGGCATCGTCCTCAAGTGGGAAGGTGTATCTAAATTGCCCAGTTGGGACTATCGAAGCATTGTTAGTCTGATCAGGTCTAGTGGGAATGGTACTATTGGGGGTTGAAGAAGAGGGTTGCGATGTAGAGATCCATAGTCCTCTAGGTTCATATCTGATCATTTCATGATATTCCTCCAAGTCCTCCTCTATTTGTCCATCCACTATGGAACATGGTTAGTATTTCATCCTTTACATTCTATATGAAGTCCGGTCCAAGTCTGATCTGAGTTAACTTACTCCAATGCCATATTCAGTCTATCCAACCTGAATTACCTCAGGTTTGACACCAAACATGCCAGACTTTGGACTAGCAAGTCTGGACTTCCTTCAGACTTCGTTTGTACAGTCTCGGGGCTTAGTCATCACATCTGACATCCCATACATACTGTTTGTTTCATCTCCTTATCACATTTTCCTTGGTTACTATTAAGTCCGGAGTATGCTCTGAGACTATAAATATCTGTATTTGGATTTCCGAATACATCTTTCGCCCAGTTGGTGTCTGATCATCTCTCTCTCATCTGACATCGTCTCAAACGTCTCCAATACAAAGTCCAGTGCCAATTGCATGACTTATCAATGCTTTTATTCAAGTCCTTCATCCTCTACACTTTTCTCCTTTGCGATCCGATGTTCAGGTGTCTCTCAGGTGTCCTTATATCCTTAATTCCCAACCATCCGAAGTCTTGGACTTCATTTAGGAGCCTTGGACTTCCTGTTTCTCATTCTCCTGTTCTTCAACTCACGTTAGAATCCCTTTAGGGTCGAACATATTGCACCCTCACATCCCTTTCTCTAGCTTTTGACCTGTTTGGCTTTGTCCAGAGGGTTATCAGCAACCCCTTGTTATCTACAGTGAGGTAGATGCTACCGAAGTTGCAGGATGTGCAGGTTTGGCAGTGGTAGCATGTGCTGCCTCAACCACAGGAGAGATGATCTCCTCGGTTACCATAGTTGAAACGACCAAATATCCTATCTAGTTGATATTGGTTGTTGTCAAGTGTTTGTGCTATAGTTCACAGCTATATGGCGCTTGCAATGAGTATGTCTGATGTGTCGATGAGGATAGCAAGAAGGATGTCAATAAGGGAAGGCAAGCGAGTGCCTTATAGATTAGGGACTATGGTCAAGACTAATGGAGGATACAAGGGAAACAACAAAAGAACAAGACTAAGGTAAGTGACTACAACTACGAGTACTTATACTATTGGGAATCGTGCACAGACCATGCTGTATATGTCTATAAGTAGTAAATAGTGTGCTTACTGGTTACCATGCACTAGAGGTGAGGCAAAGATAAGCACTGCCGAGATACAAGGGACTATTGCTATTATAGGATAAGGAAAGTGAGTCAAGAGGAATAGCACGAGAATGCCATGAGGAGTACAGCCGAGATAAGGCAGGATAAGGTCATGTGACTGAGCACATGACTAGACATGTGACGAGTTGTGATAAGGTCATGTGACTTGATAAGATAAAGTCCTGTTCAATGAGTAAGACAAGCAAGTTGGGACAAGCAAGAAAAGGAAAAGATATTCAGCAATGAGGGGCGAGCGTAACAATAGTGGCATGAGGACTGGGACAACCAGTTCTGTGAGGCAGCATCTCAACACCGTCAAAGTGCATCTTGGGACCTTTAGCCTTATTCTTATCAGCTTGAAATGATGCCCAAGCCCGAGCAATGTAGGATTTGAAGTCCAGGTAGGCGAGTACGGGGGGTTCATCATCCTCTGAATCATTGACTGGGAGTAAGAAGACTGACAGATCAATGTCAAGGATGGCATCAGTATCAGGATAGGTCAGCAAGACTATGCCTGTGGTGACTGTAGCTGGTAGTTGGGATAGAGTAGTCGTTGGCAGTGGAAGTTGGTCTAAGCAATCCTTGAGACAGTGAGTTCTGGAATACATGGAATGTGTTGACTGTCTGGTAGATAGAGCCAGCCATCAGATCCACGGTTAGCTCTACCAGTCTGTATGTAAGCATCCACATGAGGACAGTTCCTCATGAAGTGGCCAGGGTCTGCGCAGAAAACACAGTTCCTATTGATGACCCATTGGACAGTGGTCTGTTTGGTTTTAACAACCAGAGTAGGGACCGGTGGTATGGTCTGAGGGATAGGGAAAGCTGGGCCTGGTGCAGCCCATACAGGATAGTAAGGCTGCACGACGGGTGCAGCAGTGTGAGTAGGTGGTAAGAGTGTGAGTAGGTGATAAGAGTGTGTGGAGAGCTGAGCTGGTAAGTAGAAACTTAGTAGCTTCGATGGATGGTGGGTGGATTTCGTAATAAGAAGTCGCTGGTGGTCTTGGGTCTTGAGGTACTCTGGTAGTCCAGAGAGGAAGAGCATGTCTTGGTTGAGCTCCGAAAGCTTCCTTTCTCAAATGAGGAGCTTCACAACCTTCATAAACTTACGCTGGTACTCTCCTAATTCCTCTAGGGTGCACATAGACTTAGCATGGAACTCCTGAACAAGGTACTGAATATCAGCATGGCAGTAATTGAAACAACCCTAAAGACTCACACTTAAGTGAAGCTTTGTGCTAGGTCGCTTGCACAGAGAAAAAGACAAAGAGGAGAGAAGATGAGTTGCCTGTAGGGGAAACTCCAAGAAAACAAGACTAGTGTTCTCTGGCGCTGAATTGGGGTTTATATAGTAAGTACAAGTGCGCACGGACCGTGCTGTGCTACTGCTATATATAGTAAATACGTTGGACACTGGGTCACGTGATATACCTGTGTACATAGCCCAACATGCATGATGTGCATGTATGTGGCAGCATGAGGGTGTGGTGCGGATCTAATGTGAATAGGAAGCATGGATGTGGGAGATTAGATATGCATGTGTGATAGAAGCGTTGAAGTGGATATGAAAGGAATGCATGTGAATGCATGAAAGAAATAGATAGGGGTTGAGAATGAAAGAAAATTGATAAGTCCGTATACGCTTGAGTAACAGTCATAACACTTTCCCCGTCCTAAGATCAAACATCCTGGTTGATCAAAGTTCTTCTATGTCCTGGAATCCCTCGTCGTCAGACGAGTGGAGACTGGTGGCCACAGTAACCGGACTGCCCAGCATGGATCCATCATTGCCCCAGGCATGGATTCTGGGTTCCCCAATGAGGAATGGTAAGGGGGTGGAGTGTGGCTGAGCGCGTGGAAAGAAGAGGGCAAATTCCAGTTCAAAGCAGCGTCGCAGTGTCCTGTTGTACGTCAACATTGGACTGGGGTCTAGCTGCTGGAATTCGATTTGGTATGAATCCGGATTCAGGGGTAAAGGGAGACCAGTCTCCGTCTTGGCAGTGGCAGGTTCCCACTGATCATCATCTTGTCCCCATGCTTCCGCATAGTCGTTGTTGGCATTGGGGTCCCAGTAGGTAGGATCTTCCCAGGAGTTAATTGTGCCATTGGATGGGGGTGGATCCTGATCTGATGATGATGAGGAAGACAATGGAATGGTGGAGGTGAGTGGTCCGTGTGACTGTGAAGACTCCGTGTGGGGAACATGCAGGTGTCTCGTCCAGTACCCTTCATCAAAAGAGGTTAAGCGTCTGGGGAGGAGGTCTGGCAGAGGGGTGACATATCTCAAGCGGGTAGGAATGAAGAGAGATTGAAACAAAAGATAAAGAAGATGAAAAGAGGTAAAATCATAATCAGAAAAGAGAATGGAGAGAATAGTGTTATAGGAGGGAGTAAGGGTGTATAGATAATAGTAGAAATATAGCTTAATGGCCCAATTGATGAGGAGGAGCGAGAGCGACATTGTTATGGTTGTATGGGGAGTGTGAGTTGATGAAGGAATCAGGATGGGTGCGCTGTCTTATATACGTGTGGTTCCCTGTCCTAAAGATCGACTTCCAGGCGATCGAAGGGGAGATGGCATGGATTCATTGTGGTGAAGTTCTCACAACTCCTGAATAAGGAAGAAAACACCTCTGGTGTCATAGATAAGGCCCTAGGGGCAGAAGGGTGACCTTTGTGAAAGTCCTGGATGGCATCTTTAGCATGTGTGAGATTAGCTGCAGGCTCCCATGTCCGATCTGTATCATCATAGCCCTTCCAGTGGACGAGAAACTTGAGGCGACGGCATTTGTAGCGAGAGTCAACAATGTAGTCCACTTCATATTCGTCATCCCGATCTTCGGTTACCAGAACCGGTCCAGGCCGGAAGGTGGATTGTCCAGGCAATCTATCCTTGTACGGCTTGATCCGTGACACATTAATGACAGGGTGGATCCTCATGGTAGAGGGCAGCCTGAGTTTCAGTGTTGAGACCCATGAGGTCTGTTATCGTATAGGGGCCAAGCCATCGCTCGGTTAATTTATGCGAGGCATGCGTCAAGTGCAAGTTAGAGGTGGATAGCCATACTTGATCTCCGATGGCGTATTCCAGGGAGTCAGATCTGTGACGATCCGTGTTTCGTTTCATGTGGTCCTGAGCCACGGATAAATTACTTTTGACTTGTTCTAACGTGTCAGCCATGCGGTCGGTAAACTCGGTGGCAGCTGGTGCCTTAGAGTTGCGTGATTCAATGCCCATGCGGGGCTCATATGACCGTGTAACTGTGAAAGGGGACTTTCCCGTTGCAGTGGCTTTCTTGGAATTCATGGAGAACTGGGTGATGGGTAACCAAGTGGCCCATTGATCTTGCTTTTCTGATGTGAACAAGTGGAGGAACTGCTGTACTTTGCGATTCATGTGCTCCGTCTGCCCGTCCGTCTGCGGGTGAAATGATGTGGATAATTTAGGTTTAATACTGAGAGAGCGGCATATGTCAGCCATGACTGTGCTGGTGAACTGCGGTCCTCTGTCGGAAATGATAGTGGATGGAAGGCCATGATGCTTCCAGACGTGATCTAGATATAATTTAGCTGTATTGAGTGCCATGGTCTTCTTCATACAGGGGATCAGTTCGACTTCCTTGGAGAACCTGTCAACTACTACCAGAATAGAGTCACAGCCTTGGGATAGGGGGAGATCCATGGTGAAATCCACCGAGATGTGTTCCCAAGGGTGATCAGGTATTGGAAGAGGCTGTAACAAATTAGCCAGTGCCTGATTAGTCCCTTTGAACCGTTGGCAACGATCGCATCTAGCGATATAACTTTTAACAAATGTAGCCAATCCTGGCCACCAATAGCTGCGCTGCAGTAAGTCCAAGGTCTTGTCTGAACCGGCGTGTCCGGCTATAGGGGTGTCATGGTGTAAGCGCACGACTTCCATGCGTAAATCATCGTCATCAGACACGTATAGCCTGTGGAGTGTGTTGTAAAGGAATCCATCATCCTTGGCACAAACTTTCCAATCTTTACATAACATGGTGATATCTTCTTCAGTGAAACACGTGATTGCATCAGAAATGCGGTTTTTAATGGTGTCCCCTTCATCAGAGAGCAGAACGTGGTGTGCTCTAATCTTCTCCGGGGAAATAACTAATACTCCTTTGTTGTCATCTTCTAAACCGACAGTGTGATCTTCTCATCTAGAGAGAGCATCTACTTTTCCCATAGAAGCTTCTGGCTTATGTAACCATTTGAAATTGAAGTGCGATAAGTATTGCGCCCAACGTGCTTGCCTCCTGTTGAGGTCCTGATGTGTCATGTAGAATTGCAAATTCACATGATCATTCCAGATTTCAAATTTGTGTCTTGCGCCTTCTAGATAGTGGCATCATATCTCAAGTGAACGGATCACACTGAGCATTTCTTTATTGGTGATAGGGTAATTCCATTCCTGCGGAGACATGGAGTGAGATGAATAGGCCATGGGGTGCCATTTGTCATCTTTCTGAATAGATAGTACTGCTCCTGTCATGTAATCAGAAGTGTCGCATTCTAAGCAGAATTGAGCGTCGTCATCAGGGAATGCAAGAACAGGGGCTGTGGTGAAATGATGTTTCAGCGTGTCAAACGCCTCCTGTTGTTTCTGCTTCCAATTGAAGGGGTTTTCCTTTTTCGTTAAATCATTAAGTGGTCTAGCCACCTTTGCGTAATCTTTAATAAACCTTCAGTAGAAGTTTGCTAGTCCCAAGAAGCTTCTAACTCCTCGGACGGTTTTGGGCGTAGGCCATTCTAGAATGGCTTGTACCTTTGTTTCGTCCATCTTTATTCTGTCTTTTCCTACGATCATCCCGAGGAATTCAACTTCTTCTGTGTGGAATATGCATTTTTCTGGTTTTATGAATAAATTATTTTCCTTGAGGCATCAGAGTACTTCCAGAACGATCTTGTTGTACATGGCGTGATCGTCTGTTTTGGTGAATATCATTAGGTCATCAATATATATGACGACGCAGTCGTCCATATCTGCAAAGATCTCGTTCATCATGGCTTGGAACGTTCCAGGGGAGTTGCATAGCCCAAAGTATATGACGAGGGGTTCGAATGCTCCTCGAAAGCACACGAAAGCCACCTTCCATTTGTCACCATCTTTGATGCGAATATTATTGTATCCCCATCTGAGATCCATTTTTGTGAATAAAGTAGCCTCTTTTAGCTTATTGACTAATTACGAGATTAGGGGTAATGGGTAATTGTTTTTGATCGTGTGTTCGTTTAGATAACGGTAATCCTGTACCATACGTTTTCATCCATCCTTCTTTGGTACGAAGAACACGGGTGATGTTTGTGGAGATTTAGAGAGTCTGATATATCCCTTTTTGAGCTGATCATCGATGAACTTGAAAACTTTCTGTTGTTCTGTGACAGACAGGGGAATAAGGTGTCCTTTCTTTGGGGTGAACGTGTCTTTCATATCAATGGCATGATCCCATGGTTTCCGTATCGGCATGCGCTCTGATTCTCCTTTATGAAATACTTTTAAATACTTGTGGAACTCTTTTGGCACGAGTTCTTCTGCTGATTCTTTCTTAGCGGTAAGCTTATCTAAAGCCGCGTGTACTGCGTAAGTGAGATATGCATTTTCCTCTTCTTCTTTGTCAGCATGTCATAAGAATGATTCCTCATCCTGAAGGAAGGAGCATGAATGTGGGCATCGCGTCATTTCGACCATGCCTTTGGTCCAGTCTATATTAGGGTTATGCTTCTTCAACCAGGAGAAGCCTAGGATCATCTGATTCTTGCCGAGGTCTGTGATTTCGGCTGTGACGCATTCTCTGTGTCCTTGGTAATCAATAATAACTTCTGTGGAATGTGTGATGTTTCCAGCGGAATTCTTGGTTCTGTTGACATTAAATACGAGAATGGGATTGCGAAGTGGTATCAGGGGTAACTGATGTCTCTGAGCCCAAGCGCGATCTATGAATATGACATTTGCTCCACTATCAAGCAGAGCTTCTGCGGTGATGAAATTCTTGGTGCGAAAGGGAGCAACTCGAATAGTCATACAGATCTCCTTCTGCAGATTTGTGCTTCGTACGCACGCTTCTTCCGGGATTTGGATATCAGAGTTTGAAAGTGAATTAAGCACAGGTGTGAAGCCCCTGCCAAGCTCCACTAAGGGAGGCCCACTTGGCATTAATGATGACTCGTCATCCGATTCTTCGGATTCTTCACCAGCCAGTGGCAAATATCTATTGTCGTCAGATAAATTAAACCTTACCTTCTTTGTATCCACATGAACACCTGGTTTGTTCATGTGGCTTTCCCTTTTCCCTTCTTGGATTCTGTGTCTTTGAGGTCAAAGAAGTATGCCTTCATTTCGTCATAGGACATGCCGTGGACAACCTGGTCCGGGCCTGATGACTCATCCCATGAGGTGGCGCCTTCTTCTTCTTTGATTCCTCTGGCCTTGCGGCCTCCATGTCGACATTCCTTCTTGTGTCCTCCTCCTAGCCATTTGCAGTCTGGGCATGCCAGCTTTGGCTTCGGACAGTCTTTGATGAAGTGACTTTCTCTGCAGTTGTAGCATTTCCTTGGAGCGTTAGATGTCAAGGGTCTACGCTCAAAGGCGTCTATGTCCATGGCATTTGGATCTCTAGATCTTCAGCTACTGCTGCCATGTAAGAAGCTGATTAACTGCTTCCTTGTGTCTATCTCTTGGATCTTAGTGAGATAAGTGAAGACTGTGGTGGGACGTGGTCCTTCCAGTAGGATTTTGTTGATTATTGAGTGTTGGATGTTGTGCTCAATGAGCTCCACCAGGTGGGTTGGGTCCATGCCCACTTGTGGTTCATATCGTTGGAAGTCGATGATCCAATCATCTATGGGCATCGATTCTGTCTGCTTTAGGGCACATAGTTTCTGTCTAGCCCATTCTTGTTGATTGATGGAGTGGAAGAGGGCTTCGATCTCTTCTTCTAACTCCGTCCACATGTAGGTACTGCCGGTTAATAGGCGATCTATTCTTGTGCAGGTGAAGCTGCCTGCCTTTTGTCCTTCAAGGTGTGACTGCCTTGTGTGAACCTGCTGGGAAGATGGTGGGATTCTCAGCAATCCATGCCTTCATCTTAGTCCACCATTCTTCAAACTTTCCCTTAGACCCGTTGTAATTTCCAGGGTCTTGGAACACTTTGCTCATTTTGGGCGTTGTATTGCCCTGTGCTGCGGGGACTGCTGCGAGCTGGGTTCTGAGCGTGTTGATTTCATTTAGGCATGTGTTTATGTGTGTGATGTGACCATTTCGTTCATGTGAGAAGTAATCAAACATAGCAAGAAGATCTTGCATTACTTGTGGGTCAAGTCCTCCATTGAGGAGATTGGTTTTGAACACTGTGTGATCGAAAGACATTGTGTATTACTTTAGATGGGGAGAGGGGGGTTTGGTACTTGTAATCGGCGTATTCTAGGTGCCGCTGTATGTGGTGCTAAGGTGGGGGTCCTCTTGACCTTGTAACACCTGTCCTTTGCTCTGAGGCAAGGGGTTTCTTGGATCTCGTCCTCAAACTGCCAAAGGATCCTCTCCTTATCGTCTCTCCACTTTGTGGCTGCTGGCCAAACCTTTCTCTGTCGTGGTTTGCAGGGTCTCTCGTACGGAGTGGGTTCTCTTTCCCTAATCCATTCCCTTCTTACTCTGTCTACTAGCCCGTCTACGAGCCACTCAACAACTCTCTCCAGCATGAATAAGGGCACTAGTGCCGCTGGGATCTGCTGGGGTGCTGGGGGGTCATACTCATTTGGGTCGTAGCTTCCACTGTTGACCGAGGGGGCGAGGAGAGCGACTGGCACTTCCTGTAGACTCTCATAGTCCAAAAGGACGAGAGATGGAGGGGTGGGACTGCCTGGCTGCTGTGCTGGTCCTAGCTCCGCTGCTTCTTCTGCTTCTGGTGTTGAAGGGTATACTAAATTTAACGACCCATTGGCCGACCCGAACCACTCCCGAACCTCTGATACATGCTCGTTGGGTATGAGCGCCGATCCTTCTACCGATGTAATGTAAGTGTGAGATGCAGACACTAGAAAGATGTCTTGAGCTCCATAAAGTGTGTTGTATCCCCTTGAACGTACTGGAGGGTTCAATGCAAATGCGAGAGTATGATGTGCGGTAGGAAACATCTTGGGTACTTTGGCGATCTGCTTCAACAGTCGTCCGCAAGCGAGGTAGCGATGAAAATGTAGTCTTGTTCTAGTGAAACAACCCTAAAGACTCACACTTAAGTGAAGCTTTGTGCTAGGTCACTTGCACAGAGAAAAAGACAAAGAGGAGAGAAGATGAGTTGCCTGTAGGGGAAACTCCAAGAGAACAAGACTAGTGTTCTCTGGTGCTGAATTGAGGTTTATATAGTAAGTACAAGTGTGCACGGACTGTGCTGTGCTACTGCTATATATAGTAAATACGTTGGACACTGGGTCACGTGATATACCTGTGTACATAGCCTAGCATGCGTGATGTGCATGTATGTGGCAGCATGAGGGTGCAGTGCGGATCTAATGTGAATAGGAAGTATGGATGTGGGAGATTAGATACACATGTGTGATAGAAGCATTGAAGCGGATATGAAAGGAATGCATGTGAATGCATGAAAGAAATGCATGTGAATGTGTGAAAGAAATGCATGTGAATGCGTGAAAGAAATAGATAGGGGTTGAGAATAAAAGAAAATTGATAAGTCCGTATACACTTGAGTAACGGTCATAACAGTAACGGTTGGCACCTTTGCAACTGGGATAAGTCTCTTTAACAGCTGTGACGAAGTCTGCCCACATGGCAGGGACAGTGATTGCTTTGTCGAGGAGCTCCCATCCTTCAGATTCTTTGAGGTCTGCATATCAGATAGCAGCATGGATGGTCTCGGCAGCTGTGAGACCTGCGGCAGTGGCAAGTTGGTTGACGTCCTCTAAGAACCAGGGTAGCAAGGCTGGGGTCTTTCCATTGAATTTGGGGGTGTTGGAAGTCCCATGGAGAGGCATCTGTGGTAAGACATTAGCCATTGGAATCCCCTGGGCTGGTGGTAGAATGGGTAATCGGTTAGATAATGGAGGAGATAAGCGGTGAGATGGGAGGGTAGGAAGAACTAGTGATATGGGAGATGGTGATAGAGAACTGGGCGACGAAGTGGTGAAGCAAAATGGTAATAAGTCCAATGGTAGCAGAGAGTCTCAGAAGGAAGTGGTGGAGGGTTCAAGGAGATATGAGAGTGATGGGGAAGATGAATCTGAGGAGGATGAGATTGATGGCGATGAGTCTGATGGGAGTGGAGTGAGCAGTGAAGAGAATTTGAAAGTGGGAGATAATAATCTGTTTCTTGGAAATACCAGAGTGAAAAGGTTACCTAACATGGCTTGTGCCCAGGGGGCTTTGTGACTTCACCCATTGCCAGTGGACGTGCTGCAATATACAATGACCACTTGCCTTTGCCTGAATCTCCTGCTGCCTTGTGTTCAGCTAAAAGAGATGGGACTATGCTCAAAAACTTCAAGTGGTTTTCAATAGGTCCCCCAATGAAAAACAGCACCACAAAAATCTGGCTGAATAGCACCTCCTTGATAAAGTGTTCCTATAACACCTTATCATCCATTTGCTCCTGGTAGTTCACCGCTAAAGCTAGGAACTTCGGGTATTACACCCTGAGCTATGCTAGTTCCGGCGGTGCAATCAGTAAGGGTCTGTACAGGCACTGATGGCTGTTCGGCCGAATGTGGTAGTGAAGAGGTGGAACAGAATGAGCTAAACCAAGTGCTGCATTTGGGATGAAGGGTTGGAGTCGTTATCCGACAGAAGACTATTTTCCAAGTCAGCTAATGTAGGGAGGTCAGAATCATTATGTTGAGCGTTGTAAGGGAGGACCGGTTGAAGGAGTTCGGAAGCTTCACCGATTTGCAAATTCTGGAAATAGTTGAGAAAGTTTTCAAGCTCTTGGCGCTGAGTCATAGGTCGGAGGCTTCTTTGTCTGGATCCCTATTGTGAGTCCCTCGCAGTGGGCTCCAGTTGTAAAGATGCTAGTCCATATGGTAGGACAAGTCCTACTGGATTAGCGTGAGAGAAAAGGGACTTTTAGAAAGTGGGGAAAGAACAGCAGAGAAGTCTGGAGAGATAGACCCAGCAGTCCAATGGAAGACCGGTCGTTAGTGAGCAGTTTTAATAGTTAGACCAGTAGTCCGGTCAATGGCAGAGGCGTCAGTGAAGAAAGGTAAGATGTGAGGACATTGGATGGTGACTCGGTGGATGTGAAGATGGTAATTGATAGGCAGTGATGGTAGACAGTAGACAGTGATGGTGGTTGTGAGCCAAACAGAAGCTCATTCCAATTTCCAAGTCTACAAACTTTATAATCCGGTATACCCAGACCCTAGCGACACTGGTCTTCGATGGTAAGTGACGGGATAGGGTGTAGATCAAGTATGAGATGGTGGACAATATGAAAATAGAGGGATATGACCATAGGGACACACCAGTCTCTACAATGTGAAGATTGCTCCAGATACACCCTCTTCAGTACATTCATCCATGTTCCAGCTTCTGCCCATGTCAATGTGCATCACAGATACACTACTAAACCCCTTTGCCACACTTCAATCCACTGCCAAGGACTTTCTGCACTCACTCTCACAAAATGCAGGAACAGCTCAGGCTAAACTGATCAACTGCATCTTGCATGCATGTGGTTATAATGACTCGGTTGATGCAGATCAGGTCATCAATGATGACAGTGTTATCAACTCCCTTGATAATTTTACAGAGGTGCTCAAACAGGTGACGTTCCTCACCACACTCACACAACCCTGCTCATCTTTATTCAGAAAACCTCACCCATATATCCTCTCATGTCCAAATTATCCATGTTCAAATGCTTCTGGACATCTCTATCAGAGCTCATGGAATGTCTCGTCCTTGCTACAGCAGATCTCAGTTCACTCTACTCCACCCATAACAACCCTACAAACATAGGTCATTACCATGTTCTCCTCACAAATATATTCTTTCTGCCATACTGCAACCATCATAGCACTCAAAATAGAGACCACTCTTTGCCAGGTAGCAGCAGCTGTTGAGAAGGAAGCTGAAATCCTTGGTTGACAGTGAGAAGGTGAACGCAAACAGAAAGCCATCCACAAATCCACTGCTGTCCACAAGAAAGACTTGGATGGCAAGGCAGTAGGAGTATGCAAACAGCATACCATTCTCACTAAATACCTCAAAGGAAATAGTCGATGGGTAGGCATATGCTCATCTCTCATGTCATCCACATTCAATGCCTTCTCCAGTGTTTTCATTCACAGGTATCATGACCTGGATCCCAACATTCATGTCAAATGTGTCAAGGCCATGGGCTTATGGTTTATCCACTACTCCACTTACTTTCTCAATGGATCCTATCTCCAGTATGTTGGATGGGTCCTCTCAGATTCTAGTACACCCATCCATCTCAAAGCAGTACAAGCGCTGGCCATCGTTTATGCACAATCCAAGTATGTGGGCTCAATCACACATTTTACCCAATAGTTCAAATCACAATTGCTTGAAATGGCCGGTGGAGATACAGAGCTGAGTGTATGCACAGCTGACATAGAGGTTCTGAGCACAATCGATTCCAATTCACTCCTCAAAGATGAGGAATGCGAATGGATCTGTCTTCTACTCTTTGATGCAGAAGCCTGTGTGAGAAAGGCTATATCACCATTTGTTGCCAGGGTTTGGCAAGAAGCAGTAGATGTAGATGAACATATCTCAGCAATCATGGGGCATAACAAGGGTGAATGGACCAAGTTGAGGGCAGGGGTTAAAGCATTGGCTATGTTGCTTGTCAAATGGGGCAAGGCCCTTGACCATGTGTCCGATGCCACCGAGAAGAACAGTGAAGCTGGTGAGGGTGATAGTGGACCAAGTCAATGCACACACCTGCCACTTTCGAATGCAGTTGACCCAAGAGGACAGATCCTGCTTGCTGTTGAGGCACTCTGAGATGAAGTCAATGCAGTCAATAACTGGGAGTGTATCTTAAATGTCCTATTGCTTGACCATTTAGCAGGCAGAGACAATGACATGGACAGGCCAGAATTGCTCACTGAGTCTGCATGGAACATGGTGGATCCAGTTTGGCAATTATCAGAAGTGAAAGAAAGCATGCTGCTTGAGGTACTTGTGGCATTGTTGCATTTTGCTAAGCTGTTGTTGACAGCTGCAAAAAAGGTTTGTTTCATGGTGCTGTTTTCTCTGATGATACTGAGGTGTGATGTCATTGCAGGGTGATGAAGAGACAGTAATATCAGACCTAACATGTGCATTGATCAAGGAACTGTTACAACTCGTTCTTTTCTCCTGCTTGTACTCTTATGTTCGATCCTCGTCTTGGGACTTTCCTTTCTTTTCATTGCTGACTCATCCACATTCCATAAAACCTTATCATCTTATCTCTTATCTCTTATCTCACTTGCTTCATCAGTGACTACTTCCTCCATAGTCTATTCCCTTCTGCAACCTTCTATGTCCACCCTTAAATATTGTACTCGGGTATATAAACCCTCAATACCGAAACCTTGTACCTTAGCTTAGATCTCCTTGAATCAACCTTATCTCTGTTCTAAGACTCCTTTGAGCATTCAACTCGTCACCTTTGAACCTTGAACCTCTTGTCTTTCCTCTGGCTTTAGACCAGCCTCTTGAACCCTTGAACCAGTCGCTCCCACTGTTGAGTGGAGTGTCTTCCTCAGACTTTGTGCTACCATTAAGTGCACACTTTACCTCTGAACCTTTGGACCATCTTTCAAGGCTACGCTTGGCCCAGATAGGGACAAGTGTAACAAAATATCTAAGCTACTTTTCATGGCTACCATCGCCGTAGTACCGCACCACCATTGCTCAACGACCCCGACTCCCCTCATCTCTGTGGGGCCCACCTTGAGACCTTGAAACCTCTGAAACCTCTGAACCCTCATCTGACAACGAGAACTGCTCCCCTGATCCAGACGTTGTCCTACCCTTTCAACAGGAAGACAATAACACCCTAGACCTCTTCCACCAACTCTCCGCCTCCCTCTCCATTCCTTGAATCCCCACCCCACCTTCTCCTACCCCCATCACCTTAACAGGACATATCTTTGGACCCCCTCCCGCTCCACCTGCTCTACCACCGCACACTCCCATGACAACCAAACCCATAGAACTCCACCTTGGAAACCCTGAACCCTTTGATGGATCCCCCAATACAGCCGATCAATGGCTGAACACCATCCGTTTCTACCTCCACGTGGATACTTCCATATATGACACTGATGCCAAACAGATCGCCTACATTCTCTTCCACATGACGAAAGAATCTGCCCTGGTCTGGGCAAATACCTTCAGGCAACAGGCTGTCTCCAGAACAACCATCACCTTTGGAACCCTCACCACCTTCATTGACTCCTTTAAGAAATATCACCGAGTGGTATGAAAAAGCCACACACTTCCAAACTCAGTTCAAATGTGCTAAAGAGGTCTCCTGTCTTCATACCAGAGGATCCCAAACCTCCTACTGTTCCTACTTCACCCCTGCCCCCATCCCTGCCAAAGATCCCAATGCTATGGACATTGACACCATCTATGTCATCAAACTCACTTCTGAAGAGCGAAAGCAATGTATCAAGAAAGGACTCTGCTTCCGCTGCCGAAAAAGTGGACACCTCAGCAATGAGTGTCCTCACTTCTCCTCTAAAGGACAGAAGGGAAAACGAGTTCAGAAGATCTCTGCTGACAAGGATCTCCCTGAGTTGAAAGAGACTGAGAACAATGACGACAAAGAAGAGACTGCTGTATGAAAGGTACACTTCCCTTGGGATTTTTGAAACAGAGAACTCATTCGACACAAGTCTCTCCTTCTCTTACATGTGCTCCTGTACTTGTATCTTCCTCTTTGAAAGCAATAAAACTCCCCATTCAGCTTATGGATCCAGAGTGCACTACTAAAGTCATTGACGCCCACGCCCTAGTGGATGGTGGCGCAGATATGTCTTGCATTGACTGGGACTTTGTCCGGAAACACAAACTCCCCACCGAGAAACTCCCTGAACCAATCATCATTAGAAACGTTGATCAATCCATGAACAAAAATGGAACCATTCACTTCACCTCCATTCTGTTCATCGACATTGAAGGAATCGCTCACAAAATCCTCTTCTACGTCATGCACTGCGGAAATGAAAATGTCATCCTAGGAATTCCCTGGCTCCGAAAAGCCAACCCTACCATTGATTGGGCTTGCCAAACCATCTCCATCCCTGATTCCACCGACAAATCCTCTGAACTCTACCAAACCTGCACCATGAATCAAAGATCCCATCGAATCTCTGAACTCCCTCCTTGACCTCCTCAACACCTCAATGTCCACATCATCCATGATGCCCATCTCTACAAATACCTCCAATATGAAACTGAGTCTCAATTTTGTCAACAAGCCAAAGAAGTCTATTCAATTAACTGCATCATTTGCTGCAGTTCCTGCTTTGCCCCCCTTAGATCCCCCATCATTACTAAACTCACCAATGCCACTGAACTCACCATGGCTGCCAAAAAAGCCAAACCCACAGTCATCCTTCCCCCAGAATACGAACAATTCTCTTCATTATTCTCCAAGGAAACCGTGGACCACCTTTCCCTTCCCACTCCTATGATCACAAGATTAACCTCAATGACTCTTTCTCACCAAAAGTAGAGAAGATCTATCTCCTATCCCCTGATGAACAGAAAGCAACTGAAGCTTTCATCAATGAAAACCTCTATGCTGGAAAAATCCGACCCTTGAACTCTCCTCAAGCTGCTCTGTTCTTCTTCATTAACAAGAAGGATGGGAAACTCCGTCCCTGCCAGGATTACAGATATCTCAACGAACATACCATTCATGATCTCCAACCTCATCAACAAACTTAAAGATGCCAAGGTCTTTACCAAGTTTGATGTATGATGGTGATACAACAATGTTCGGATCAAAGACGGTCATCAATGGAAAGCAGCTTTCACCACTCACAAAGTCCTCTTCAAACCCCTCGTCATGTTCTTCGGCCTTATGAACTCCCCAGCTACTTTTCAACATCAGCAAACTAGGGTATGATTGCACAGGGCTGTACAGTGCTGTACAGTGATACAGTGTGGTACAGTGGTACAGTTAGGTCCCCACTGTACAGTGACATAAAGTATGGCTAAAAGTGATTTTTTTTGCTTAATAAGCAATATTTGTTGTGCCTGTGAAGACTGTACTTGCACTGTACTCACTGTATCCACTGTACCACTGTGGTAAAATCACTGTTTTGCTGATGAACGATTCATGAATGACTCCTTCCATGAGATGATCTCTGAAGGATGGCTCATTATCTACATGGATGATCTCCTCATCTTCTCCTCTGATGGAACCACACATACTGAACAAATCAAATGGGTTGTTCAACAAATGGAGGAACTCGACCTCCACTTAAAGCTTGAGAAATGCTCTTTCACTGTGAAAGAAGTGGATTACTTGGGAATGATCGTCAAACCTGGACAACTTGCTGGACCCTGTCAAGCTCGATGGAATCGCCAAATGGCCAACCCCAACCAAAGTCAAGGAAGTTCGCTCATTCCTTGGCTTTGCCAACTTCTACTGACGATTCATTCCTGACTATTCCACTGTTGCCCGACCCCTCATTGACCTCACCAAGAAGAACTCTGGTTGGAATTGGACCACCACTTGCCAAAACTCCTTTGACTCCCTCAAAGAGTTATTCCTCTTGAAACCGGTTCTCCACCTCCCTGATCCCTCCGCACCATTCGCTATCGCTATAGATGCCTTGAAACATGCTTCCAGTGCCATTCTTTTACAGACCGATGCAAGGGTGATTGGCATCCCTGTTCCTACCTTTCCACTTTGTTCTCCCCTGCTAAATGAAACTACAATATCTATGACCATGAACTCCTAGCCATCATCTGTGCCCTTAAAGCATGGCACCACTACCTCCACAGCTCTCCTTTCCCCATCCAAGTCTTCACGGATCATAAGAACCTTAACTGTCGCCAAGCACAGTGGCTTCTGGATTTAGCAGACTTTGACCTCAACATGATCCATGTCCCTGGCTGTCTTCTTGCCGGTCCTGATGCCCTCTCCCATCGCCCTCATCTCCACCCAGACACACCCGACAATGCTGGAACTGTACTCCTCCCAGCCTCCCTCTTCATCTGTGTCATTGACGCTGCTCTGCATTGGAAGGTCTCATCCTCCTCCAAGGATGATCCCCTCATTCTGAACGCATTGCATGCCCTTGATGGATCCGTACCCCTGGCCTTCTGCCCCCACTTGTCTGACTGGGCCTTTGATAAAGGTATCCTTACCTACCAAGGCTGTGTTTATGTTTCTCCCGATGAATCCCTCTGCTGCTCTATTATAATCCATTGTCATGATCACACCTCTGCAGGTCACCCTGGCTATCTGAAAACCCAACAACTAGTTGCCACTGAGTTTTGGTGGCCAGGCCTTGTGCAGTTTGTCCAGAAATATGTCAAAGGTTGCTCTTCTTGCCAACAGGCAAAAGCAAACACCCACCTCACGGTACCTTCAACTTCTCCAATCCACTCCTTAGCTTCTCACCCTTTCCAACAAATCTCCTGTGATCTTCCCCCATCCGCCGGCTTTGATTCCCTGTTGATCGTGGTTGACTCATGGGCTTACTAAGGGGGTAATTCTCTGCCCCACTAAGAAAACCATCACCACTCAGGGTATTGCTACCCTTTTCTTTCACAAAGTCTACAAACGCTTTGGATTGTATGACAAGATCATCTCCAATTGTGGTCTCCAATTCACCTCAGCCTTCACAAAAGAACTTGGGAAGCTCCTCAATTACGACCTTGCCCTCTCTACCACCTATCACCCCCAAACGGATGGCGAAACGGAATGTGTCAACCAAGAAGTCGAGACTTATCTATGCATCTACTGCAGAAATAACCTTGCCTCATGGACCCAACACATGACCCATGCTGAATTTGCCCACAATCACCACACCCATTCTGTCACCAACCAATCTCTGTTCTATCTTATGATGGGATATGAACCCCATGCCCTTCCCTCCATCCTCACTACCTCTGACATTCCTGCTGTGGAATCCCACCTCAAAGACCTCACCACTGCTAGAAATAAAGCCCTCGCTGTTCATGAACTCACTTGCCAAGTTATGGCTGCTCAAGGAAACCGAGGCTTTATCCTCTTCACCAAAGGAGACAAAGTTTGGCTAGAAGCCAGAAACCTGAAATGTCGCTCTCCCACTCCAAAGTTTGATTTGAAACGAGAAGGACCCTTCACTATCACAAAAGTCCTATCTCCCCTTACCTACCAACTCCGCTTACCGAAAACCTGGAAAATTCATCCCGTGTTCCACACTTCTCTCTTATCGCCCTATCACGAAAACAGCGTACACAGTCTAAACTTCCCTTCTCCACCACCTGACCTTATCCAAGGAGAAGAAGAATCCAAGATCAAGAAGATCTTACGCCACCATGGACCTCCGTCTCACCGCATGTTCTTGATCCGATGGAGAGGATACTCCACTGAAGAAGACTCCTGGACCCCAGAACAGAACTTGAATAATGTCAAGTCCGCTCTACTTGCTTATAAAAGACTCCATCCCTCTGTTTTCCCTCCTGCATCCTCTTCACCAACTTAAACATGTCTTTCGATCAACTCTCCATCTCTACCGAGTCCTCTGTCTCTGTTTCTTCTGCTCCTGAATCCCCCTCTTTCACCATCACCAAACCTGAATGGAACTCCTCCACCGTTACCTACTACCTGTCCAACATTCCTGGAACCACCACTATCCTTGAACCGATTACCCTCCCCACTCCCATTCCGTCCACATCCATCGTTTTTAAATCCCCTTCCCCAGAACTGCCAAACCCCACCCCATCATTGCCATAGATGTTCCTCTTTTCACCATCAATGTTAGATCTGGCACCCCTTCTCCCCAATACATATGTAACCTTTCCCACTACATGCTAGACTCCCGCCTCACCATTCCCCTTGAGGCCCACATAAACATGGACTCCGTGTTCCTTGCCCTCTACCATATGTACCTTCAGACCCAACGACTTTCCCTCATAACCAACAACTTCACAGTGTTCAACACCCCCACTCTAGATAGACAATGGGTCGCTTCTACTCAAGCGAACATCCTCCAGAACCTCCAGCACATCATGCACCAAATGAGTTTTGGAGAATTCTTAGTTGATGTCGATCGATACACTCTAGAACTCGCCGCTGCTCAGATCTCCTCTGCTCAAGTCATTTCCCTTGTCCATCCCACGTTGAACACTGAAATTACTCCCCCATCTACTCCCTCCGTATCATCCTCCCTGCTTTCCCCTGAGGAAATTACCATGTTGAATCGTGCAAAAGCATCCCACAACAACTGAACCACTCCCTTCCTCAGCACCTTGGAACAGCAACCACTCCTCTTCCTCTGACCCACACTACACTGATAGCTGTTACCAGTGTCATCATCTAGGGCATGTTCATCACAACTGCCCCTTTTACCAATGCCCTATTACTGGCTGTCACCAATGGGCTCCCGGACACGACCAACACTCCTGTCACATGTGTTGCAATAGCGAGTACCCGGCGTTGCCGCACGGGGTACTAGGGAATCCTCTCTAGGGACTTACCTTTGGACTGGGGGTAACTCAGAGATGATAGTGGTTAGAGATCAAGAGAGTTATATTCATATTCAGACTCAGCAGAGTCTTATATACTACTATTACTGATTATATAAGCAGGTCACGTGACATCAAGTATGTGTCCTTTCAACAACATGACCACTCATTGCCCTTCTCTAGCCAATTGGCTCTCTTCTGTTGGCCCCACTCGTACCCGTGGTTCACTGGCCAATCACCTATCTGATGGCCCCACCCCCGCTTGCCACCTCATCCCGTCTTCTACAGAGAGACGCTCCCCTCATCAACAGTCTTTGTCATTGTCTTCTGGTTCCTCTCATGGTTCTTCTAACCGGTCTTACCAGTCCGCACGTTCTTCTGGCTCATGTTGAGCACTCCCAACTCCTCCTCCTTATACTCATTCCCCCTACCAAGGGTACGATGATGCACAGTATAATGATTCTATTACCAAAGAAGGTTACGCTAACATCACCGGCTCCCTGATGTAGAGATCCGTGTATCTCTAGGTTGATATCCATGCTTTTGACAATCTTCCACCATGTCCTTTGTCCTCATCCATCCATCTATCCAATTCAGAACTTGGTCAGTGTTTGTCTACTCTTTCATAATAGTCCGTATAGTCCGTGGATAGTCCGGTAGTAGTCTGGTAGTAGTCCAGTAGTAGTCCAGTAGTAGTCTGAGACAGTCCGGTACCATAGTCCGTTATACCAACCCAGATTATATAGGAAACGACATCAGACATGCCGGTCTTTGGACTAGGCAGTCCGGACTTATACTAAACCTTGTTCTTACAGTCTCAGGTTTGCCCAGTGACTATAAACCCTGTATCCTTAGTCAGAAATGACAGTTTTCGCGTGTTTTCCACATACTCCCATTGTCCTTTCATCATTCTATGCAGTCCTGTGTGTCTGCTATCATTCTCTATCATTTCTAACCTCATTTCTCATATTTCCGGACTCCTTCTGATCTCCAGACTGTCTTCTATCCATTCCCCAAATTTCTGGACTACCTTCCGGACTGTTTCCCTTGACATCTCTGGGATACTCTGACCTTCCCCATAGTCCTCTACTGTTCTCTGGCACTCCCCTGGGTCAAGTCATACTCACCCATTCTTTCTAAGATAGTCCTAGCCTGCTGACCTTTACAGGACTTTTTAGTACTTTACACCGGGTCTCTCTTACTCTAGTCTTTATCAGTAGTCTTTCAACACTGTCTCAGATCTAGTTGGGGAGTAATGTTACAACTCGTTCTTTTCTCCTGCTTGTACTCTTATGTTTGATCCTCATCTTGGGACCTTCCTTTCTTTTCATTGCTGACTCATCCACATTCCATAAGACCTTATCATCTTATCTCTTATCTCTTATCTCACTTGCTTTATCAGCGACTACTTCCTCCATAGTCTATTCTCTTCTGCAACCTTCTATGCCCACCCTTAAACATTGTACTCGGGTATATAAACCCTCAATACCTAGTGTTTCAAAGTCCAGTCCAGGACTGGTGAAAGGACTGGCAACTGGACTGGACTGGACTAGTCATGCAACTGGACTGCAGTTGCAGTTGCCTGGCTTATGGAAATTCAAAAGACCAGTCCAAAACCAGTTGCAACCGGTTGCAACCAGTGTACAGCCACATTTCCTAATTAGTACTATCACCCCTAATTTATTCAGAATTTCTAGCAATTTATTTCAATTTTATTCACTCATATAGATTTGATGACATTTATATGGGTCTAATAATGACATGTCAGTTTGAAATAGGTGTATCCCTTGATGGTGTGGACCGCTTTGAGTGAATATTAGGTCCACAGAACCCCCTGAGTCTGTACTACAATCCGTGTGACTACTGCGAAGTGTGATTCCCACAGGATAGGGGTCAGACGACCGGTTCTTCAAAAGACCAGTTGCAACTGATTGTAGGACTCATTTGGACCGGTTTTTTTCGGTCCAGTTACAGGTTGCAGGTCCCTGGGACCTTCCCAGGACCGGTTTCGGACCGGTTGCCTAATTAGGAAGGTCAAAAACTGGACTGGACTGGACTTTTAAACACTAGGTGTAAACAACAGATATGGTGTGCCTGTGAGTGGGATTTGTCAACAATGTTGTGTGAATGATGAAGCAGTGGATTTACTTGAGGTGAGGGTGGTTGATGATTTGGAACAGCAGACCACAACACTTCTATATGCTTTGCTTGCTGGCTTAGACTCAGAAGTGCTTTTTGGACAGCTTGAATGAGATTTGAGAGGGGTATTTTATAGATGGAGAGGTTGGGTATGATGAGATAGGTCCAATCTGGGTGTACATGTTAGATGGATGGCATGGACAGAGAGGCAGTCTGACCCTGCAAAATAAGGGTCTTGCCTTCTTGTAGGGAAACAAGGTGGAGCAGGACGAGGTGTTGGCTGAGGTGAGTGAGGTGGTGCTAGAGCTCTGCATGGGTAAACCTGTGGGTACTGAAGCTCCAACCCGTACCTGTACTCATATAGTATCCATACCCATGGACCTGTGGGTACTTGGGTGCATGGGTATCTGTCGCGGGTAAACAGATACCTACCTGTTACAGGTACTTACCCCTGGGTCATGGTGCACATGCATAGCTCATGATAAATAACTATAACAATTGACAACTAATCATGGTTGATCACATCCCACCCATCTGGAAGTATCATGTCTTTATCACCCTTAATGTCATCCAAAATGGCTATCTTTTTAACATCTATATCCTTCACAAGTCCCATTTTGCTCCATAACCCCAGACAGAGCAATGCACACACAGATTGACTAGATAGGCTGTTGCACATATGTGAAAGAAGATTGCAGCCATGACTGAATAGCTGTTCGACATCAATTGAGGTAGCTATATATTTATGTCAACACCAATGGTTGACAGGTCCGTAAGCCTTGAGTCTACTCACCTGGGATGCTAAGGTAATTAATTGCCATGCGAGAGAGTCGCGGAAACATTGCATGGTGTTCAGTCCACCACACCAAAGCATTAGTCACATTCTCGACATCCATACTGAGGTAGACATCCAGCTCATTATTTGATGGCTTGGGCTTGGGCTTCAAAAGGATTGGGAGATCGTCGAACATGTTGACAGTCGAGTGCAGCTATCAGAGACAGGTTAGCATATGGGTCACATTGTACAGTATATATACCTTGTCCGCAATGCATTCCTTGCCCTTGTCAGTATTTGGATTACTCGGGATGTGGTGTGATGCATAAGAGTCACTGTACACATCTGTCACAAGTCATTTTGCGGTGGCAATCCATTCTGCAGACCAGCCAGCATTTTCAAAGTACTCAAGCTTGTGTTGAGGATGAAGTACTATAAAATGTCAATAATATTCCATTAGGGATGGTAGGAATACGTACCCATAGCAATGCAATACAACTCAGATGAGTCAGTAAGAGAGTAGTAATGGTTGAGTGTCCTTTTGGCAAGGCTGATGGCAGTGCAGATTGGGGGACTGAGTTCCTGTTTGTTCAGCATGCCGGTGGTGAAGGTCTCGTCTATATAGTCCATGGTGGGGATGACCATGGTGAGATTGGGTGTTGACCAAGAGAAAAAGAGTGTTGCGTCCTTCAGAATCTATGCCATGTGGAATCAGCATGGTGTCACGTGCCAGTGCACAGCAACACATGCATGCACCTTGAGGATGTCATGCAGCTGCTCAAATAGTATCCATTCTTCATCGTCGAGCCCATAACTGCTCACCCCAAGCTTATTTTTGCCAGCAATTCCATCAATCCCAGCCCGGTACTCGAGCGCAAAGTCTAGCATATCAAATGTTGAGTTCCAATGTGTTGCAACATCCCGTGGGAGATTCTTGACAGTCACCCACAGCTCCTGCAAGATCGCGTTCCAAGCTGGCAGCAACTTGGTACTCGAATGGATGATCTTGAAGGACAGTTTGCAAATCTATACAAGCCAGGCATGAAGCCAGAGGTATGTGATCATTCAGATCATGATGTTCTACTCACCTTTGCAAGTAACAGACAGAGCGGCTTGGTATGTTCCTTAAGCTCGGTGTGCTCCTCATCTGTCAATGAATCCAATTCATTGATCCATCCCTCAATGTCATCATCCCCTTCTCCATCACCTAGCTCCTAAAACTCGAGGCCTGTTTGAAAGTCCTCAAGCTCAGTGTCTTCTCCCAGCCACTTCAACTCGTCATCCAAGGTCTACCAACTCCTGTCCCCCATCCTTTTTGGTAAGTTGAACTGTTTAACCAGTGTCTTTGCAACTAAATTGATAACGTGTAGAAAACATTGGGTCCATGCTGCCAGTTTCGCCACCGAAGTGTGCAAGATGGTCCGCTAACTCATCCGTCATTGTATTGTTCGATGACACATTGTCGGTGGTAATGCTGAGTATCTACATGTTGACATTAGGTGAGTAATCACAACAGACAGACAGCTCAACATACTTTATCTGATATATCAAACTCCGTCAGGATGTTTGCGAACACTTCTGCAAGGTTCACAGCGCTGTGTGACTACACAGGATATTTTCAGGTACTCTTCCTGGTAAGTACGTCCAAACATTTTAACATATCTTTGCCACCTCGACAATGTCGAGGACCATCGCTAACGGCTTACCCTCATGAGCTAGGTGGACAGTGATTGCCACAAATGACTTGTGGTTTGGGGATGTCCAGGCATCGGTTGCAAAACTCAACTCCCCCTCATATTCCTGGTAGGTAAAGTCAAAACTATCACATAGATGTCATAATGTGGGCTAACCTTTAACATTTTAGCAATGCATGTGCATACATTTGCAAAGACAAGCTGGGTGTCACACGAGACTGTAGTTGGGTGAGGTATGTAATATTCAGGTCGTCCAGTCTTCATTAATGACTGAAATGCTCTGTTGTTCACTATTTCAAACAGGCGCAGGCTTTCCACGACCCAACAGATGATTTCCACTCTGCAACAATTAGCTGACATTGTCACCCACATACCCAGACACATACTTTGTCTTGGTGCAGGTATGCTGTCTGTGTGAGTAAGTGGCCTTACCCTTTACCTTGTGTTCGAACGTGATTGTTATTGATCTCTTATCAGTATATTTTGTGACCCCTTCTCGTGTGGTTGCGAGGTTGTCCTCACCCCAGCATAACTGGACATGCTTGCGCATGTTTCCAGTCAATCCCCTGTCTCCCTTATCAAGGAACCGGCCAACCTTGTGAGTGCAACACTTCCCAAGACATTTGAACATATGACGCCGGTGCCCATCAACATACTCAATCTCCAGAATGGGGGCAAAGAAGGCATAGATGATAGGTGAGTTCCAGTCATTCATCATCCATTCTTTTTTTATGTCAGTCAACTTGATGCAAGAAACTAATAGAAGCCTTTTAGATACGTACCGAGCTCTATGTCAGAGTTCTCTTCTGCCTCCTCAATCCCTGCAGCTCTCTCAACCTTCAGCTTCTTTGACTGCTTGGCACTGGATTGGCTTTCTCTCGGCACTGGTGTTACAGAAATTCCATCTGTCATGTCTTCTGTGTCTGATTCGACTCAAGCATGCTTACTAATGTTTTTCGAAGGTTTCATTTTGAGTTCTGCACTGCTGACACCCACATCAGGTTCACTTGAGCCTGCATGCGGGCTCGGCATGGATTCAATATCACTGTGAGTATCCTGTGGCTCCGAATGATGAGTTCACATGAACTTATTCTTTGGTTTGGCTTTTTTGGAGGCTGTAGCCAACACCTTAGATTGATTGGCTGCCACATGTGCTTGCACCTTCTCCATGAGACAGGATACCTGTTTGGAGAGCATCGTGAGGAGATTGTGTGGTGATAGGTGATAGGTTTAACTTTCCAGTTTGTTGTCTTGTTATAGTTCTTGTATAAGGTTTTACCTAAACAGCATGTACTTGACTCGGACACAAGGTTTAAAATTTTCACCTCCACTGACAAGGCTGTGAGGGCCACTTTTGTGGTATGGGTACACGGGTCATGGGTACATGGGTACATGGGTACACTTGTGCTAACCCGTACCCGTACCCATGCATACCCATACCCATGACCCATGACGGGTGACCCCCAGTGAGAATTGACTATGTTGGTAGGTGTCCGGATATGCCCGGACATGTTTTCTTACTCGTTACATAGGAAATCACATTGTAGCACAATTCACCAATAAAACGGGAATGTTGTGCATGCTGATACATTACGGTCTGTGACTAGAAAGGATTTCTGAGATACGACATACTGGAGCAGATCTCAACATAGCTTATATCTCACACCTGTGATTGTGCAATATGCTAACAACTGACAACCAATGTCACTGTATGCAGGCAGATCTGATCCTAAATGATTCCTAATGATAATTTGATCTGCTCGTAGCTGATCATAAATGTCCATTCACATTTTCTACAAGTGGATATATGCTGTGTAATGGTAAGGTGTACAAGAGGCGTGCACGTGAGAGCAAATGAAAAAAGCATGTTCGTGTTCCAAAAGAAAGGCAGGTGCTGGCGGCAAGAAAGGTGCAATGGGATGATGCATAAGAGGGTGGGACATCAACAGCAAGAGATGACATAAGTAAAGCCTTGGCAGTTGTTTGAACAACAATGGACTTGCAAGATGGTAATGCGACATGCGAGATGGTGATGCAACTGATACAAGATGGTGTGCAAACAACAGCTGGGTTGTGATGATGACAGAATGGACACCATGCGAGAGGATGCAATGACGTCCACACAATATAGTGATAGATGAGAGGCTAGTGGAGTGTTCCTTGAGACACGGTATCGTCCCATGCTTTCTTCTCTACCTGTACATACTAGTATGTTAGTACTTGTCAGATAGAGTCGTCTGGAAACATACTAATTCCTTAGCCTTGGTTTTGTATGCCTCTGAGTCCAGGCTACATTAGTAATAGCGTCGTGTTCATAGTGGATTAATACACACCTCCCGCTGCTGCTCACTCAATCGTTCGTCCCAGTATGTATGGAACTTGTTACAATTTCTGTTCTTATTGATCTGTGCAAGCCAATGCAAGGCGCACAGATTGCTAAAATACAAATGAGCAGCAGAAGTGAGCCGCCCTATAAGAGCAACTTACTATACTGTTTTCGCTTTTGTTGGCCACATCTTACTCTTCTGATTAGAACCTGCCTTGCCTTTGTTGTTTGATGAGTTGTTACTCACTCCTACACCTTCCCCGTCTCCCTCATTACCCGTAAATTTGTCCTTGGCCCCGAAATTGGGTATTGGGGGGAGGAGAGGAAGCTTGAGCATCACAGACTTCTTTACAAGGCTTGAACTACAAACTGTGTTAGTATACAACAGTAGATGAGCGACATGATACTATACAGTGGATTAACAATGATGGGAGTGGATGTGGTGGCATCCCCAGATGGAGTTGTGAGAGCCCGAGCATTATTCAATGGGCCCGAGGTCTCTTGGGCCAGCATTGACGAGGGAGTCGGGGCTTCAATGGCATCCCCGGATGGAGTTGCGAGAGCCCGAATGTCATCCAATGGGCCTGAGGTCTCTTGGGCCAGCATTGACAAGGTCGGGGCTTCAATATTGTCATGTGAGGGTGGTTCAGTGAGTTTGGAAGCCAAGGTGGGAGCAGGTGTTGCAGACACAACGGGAATGGTGGCATCCCCAGATGAGATTGTGAGAGCCCAAGTGTCATCCAATGGGCCCAGGGTCTCTTGGGCCAGCATTGATAAGGTTGGGGCTTCAATATCATCATGTGAGGGTGGTTCAGTGAGTTTGGAAGCCAAGGTGGGAGCAGGTGTTGCAGACACAATGGGAATGGCAGCATCCCCAGATGAGATTATGAGAGTCCGAGCGTCATCCAATGGGCCCAGGGTCTCTTGGGCCAGCATTGATAAGGTTGGGGCTTCAATATCATCATGTGGGGCTGGTTCTGTGAGTTTGGAAGCCAAGGTGGGAGCGGGTGTTGCAGACGAAGGGTTCAATTGGCTTGAGACTGGTACAGGAGTGCTGAGTATAAGCGAAAAAGGATTGACGGGTATTCCTGGCAACATGAATGGTTCTATGGCGTTGGCCTGGGAATCCAGAGCAGGACTGGGAGTTGCAGATGAAACATTTGATCAGCACGACTCAGAGACCGATACAGGAGTACCATCTTCTTGTGGTATTTCGGGTGGTGTTGAAAGAGAGATTGGCGGAAAGATTGGCTGGGGCATATCACCTCCTGGAAAAAGCAAGTGTCAGTATGTTCGATGAAACTGTGCTTTACTCACCTTTGAATTTCTTCTCTGATGGCTCGGACTTGACTGGTTTTGCCTTGCACTTCTTGCTCATGCTGACTGCTGGTTCATCACCAGCTGCAGCCTCATCTTCCTGCTTGACCCGACGACTTGCGATCCAGTTTCCTTTGTCATCCAAATTGTTGCGGACCCAGCCAGGATAGTCGAGTGAGCAGAGAAGATCAATCTTCCAGTCATTTTCTGCCAGCTGAAGGAATGGAAAAGATTTGTATGCAAGGGAGTACACAACATCTTTGGCAGAGGCATTGGCTTTGCCCCAGCTCTTTGGAGCCATACCTTGACAATGAGTTTGGCCCAGCAACCTCGAATGGTCTTACAGATAGCTTTGAGGGTTCCCTTGGTGACCGTGTTACCTTCCTCATCTTCTATAAATGCAAATTTGTATTGGGTATCACTGTGGGCCTCGGCACTATTCATCCATGTGTTGTATGCACTTTGGGTCCAGAAACAGAGCTTTGGATATGACTTGGCATTCTTCGTCATGGTTACACTAGAGCTGCTAGGTACAGTTGTTGAGTTTTGTAATGATGCAGACAACTTCTCAAACATCATTCTACAAAAGGTAATAATATAAATAGCACACTGAAATACAGGATGGTAGAAACTCACTTAAGCGTGTTGCACTTGGTTGTCACCTTGAGCAGCTGCACATCAAGTACCTTGCAGCGCTCCTTAAAGATGAATGCCTCCTGCATGTATGCCTGACCGGGTCAGCCTACTTGTAGCCTTAAAAATAATCTTACCTGGGCGACTGATGGCTGACTGATTAGATTAAGGTTTGCTTGGGAGTACACAAGCAACGGCTGATTGATCTGATTAAGGTTTGTTTGAGGGGTGGCAACATGTCTGAAGACATCCGTTTGGACACCCAATGCGTTGTACATGTTCTCAGACACGGTGGGACCTACATTAGTATTAGCTGAGAATCCATTACTGTTATTATAGAAAAAGAAGTTGTATGTCGCATCCATTATGAATTAAGGTGGGAGTTTGGAGCAAGAGGAAGTAATGTGTAGGACACAGGGGATTTACAGTTCCAGTAACTCCGCTTGGCTAGGTCTGACTGTGATATTTACGCGTACACGTACAACCCAATGTTATTCTTTCAATATGACCGAGCCAATTACCGAACTCCTCATGCCGAAAGCACCCCAGATCCACGTATCTGGGGATGTGATCTTGTTAGATATTGACAATCTCATCCCTGGCTGGGAGACCTACACATTCTCCTTAGATGAGAAGGTAAGTAGTACTTTTTCTTCATTTCACTATTGGTTTCACAAGCTCCAGAAAATTGTCCTGCGATTCAAGCATCATGATACCAATTCCATGTAAGTGATGCTGTTCAAATCAATGTATTGTGCTGATTGCACTGATCAAAGGCAAGTACAAACTGGAACCAAACCTGAAACCAAAAACAAAAACAAAAACAAAAACATGAACATGATCACATCTAACAATGAAGAGATATCCATTGATTGTACTACAGGTGACTACATTCGGTGCGTCGGATAATGTAAATAAGATGCATCTAACTATTTTGATTACAGTTGCCCAGTCATCTCATGTCATCTCCTTGTCCATTGGATATCCAACCAGTTCAACAGCCTCTACACTTCAAGATATCTAATCTGCACCTTTGACGCCTTCTACCTCCCCCGCAAAATCTCTGCAAAAAGAGTCTGGCTGGAGGAATATGATAAGGAGAGGTTGAATAAGCGTCTGCGGTTGATGTAGTCGCTCTGAGTTGTGCTTTTAATTTTGCTACACCCTGTCATTGTGCTGTGCTGATGCAGTTTGTCATTGTACTGTTTTCATTGCAATCACCATCATTTTGATACAATGAACTGATATGAAAAACAAATGTATTTGAAACTATTCAATGTCTGCATCACCATTGTCATCATCGTCATCCCCTGGCTCCGAGTATATACTGTAGGGTACACCAAGATCGGAAATGTCTACACCTGGTTTTTCTACCATACAAAAGAAACAGTCTTCGACTCCATTGGGCAACGTGAGTACACGAGGGATCATTGCAACACTGCGGATGTTTTTGACATCGCAAATGAGGTGGTGATCAAGTAAGAGAGATGCTGCGAGAACTTGTGAAGAGAGCCGTATGTAGAAGCTCGGCATCCAGTTCTGAATAGAGTTTGAGTATGGCAACATCTGCAAAGGTCCATGCCTCCTGAGCATGGGGTGCAGATTGAATAGCAAGTGATGTGAAGAATTGGACTTCACCAACTCTAACTTTGTTCTCATAGAGGAACTATAGAAAGAATGTATAAGTTTGTGTCGGAGCGACTGGTATGGATGTACCTTAACAATTCGCGAGACTCATAAGTTCTCCCATGACTTGAGTGTCTCCCTCCAGACAGAGCGAGCAATTTGCCCATTTGGAAGGAGTAATCTTGCCCATTTATCGAAACGAGGGATCTCTTGAGTAGGTGGTAGATAGTTGCGTAAAAAGGGAGCGAGAATGTTGTCTGGAGAGATGGGATACTTTGATCATTTACGAAGGAGTACATAACCATCACCAAGGTCAATCGAACCACAGGGAAGTCCTTTGGGAGAGTTGTCAAGCTCCAGCATGATAGAGATTAATGTATTGACTTGGAAGCGGTGAACACCCTCTCGAGCAAGGTTTGCGTATGGTTTGGATGGTTGGCGAATCTGTTGACCTAAATTACCGATAGTTTGTTCCATAGTCCATTGTGCATAGCAGATTGGAGGCCCTTTTTGAAAGGCCTCAGGAGCCAGGTGAATAACCTGATGCATGGCAGGATGAACAAAGTGAATGCAGTCATGACAGAGTTGGTAGTAAAGGAGTTTGAAATCCTGTTCCCAAATGCAAAGGAGTACATGAGCGTCTTCAAGCTGTTCGTGGGTTAGAGAATATTGGCATATGATTTGGAATCCCCGAACGAGCAGGCAGTAATGGGACCAATACTTTATTGGGAGTAGACCATAGAGAAGAATGGGGGCAATACCGAATGTGTAAAGCTGGAATTCCCAGGTTTTATACTGGGTATTGATCTTCTCTGTGATATTGTGTGGTTTACAGTCATATAAACCAGGGAGGAAGCTTCCAGCAGCTGCAACATTTTCACCGTGGGAGGACCAGAGCCGCTTATCCCTGAAGATGGCCCAGTCCCATGTGGACTTGTCATCTCCAGGCCCAATGTCCATCTCACCACACCAAAGGGAAATAAAAAGGTCTGAGATATTCCCAGTGAGATGCATGATATCGGTTGTCATATAGAACGGAACACCAAGTGAATGCGAGGGATTGAGGCCAAGAATTAGTGGAGGTTTCGTGAGGCCAGTCTCTGTCTTCATCTTGTCCCATTGCGTTTGATTGGAGTCAGAAACAATCTTGTGAAGGTTTTGTGAGTAGTCCAAGGAACTGCCAGCAGGAAGATTGAAAATGTTGATGTCAGCATGGTTGCTCCCCTCAGGAACTCGATCGCATGGACATAGAAGTGCTGGGTAATAACAATGTGCACGTTCTTTTCGTCTCTCTGGAAGCCCACAGTACAACCAGCAACCATTTTTGCCACTATGACCGACCATCCCATCCCAATAGACTAAGCCGGGACCATCAGCTGTTGTGAAGAGGAGGTAGACATATGATAAATAGCATGAGTCAGATAGTGGGTCCCACATGGAAAGACCCTCATGTTAGATTGCGGCAAGGTGGTGCATACCAGGGAAAAGAAAAGAATCGACATTCTTCAGCTTCTTAGGGCCAGGGATAAAGCCACCAGGCAAGACATTGAGCTTGCGGTAATGGACATCAGGGGAGAGATTGGCGATAATCCATATGTACATCCAGCAGTCTGACTCCTTACTTTCATATAGCTGTGTGCCATCGATTGAAACCATGAGAACAATGTCATATTCTTTAATGTGGCCGTCCAACACAGCACCTAGGAAATGCCAGCCCATGACGATGTCGTTGACAAGGGGAATATTGGGAGAGTGGGTAGCAACGATATTATGGAGTACTTTTTGTGTTGTTTCCCAGAGATAGTACATGGAACTTGCGCTCGTGGGACTATGGTTTTGTGCCTGAAGTTGGGGGCCAACTGGAATAGTGGTGAATTGTTGAGCAGGTACTTTGATGTGGCCACTGATGCCCTGAAGTTTTTCCTGGTTCCAGTGCGAGGTATGACACAACAGGCACTCTTCTAGATCACTAAATGGCCCAGTGAATGCAAGGCACGTATTGGGACACATGTCATTGAGGATCGGCTTGACACCAGTGTACGTGCTGATGAGTTTCTCAACGTGGTAGAAGCTGGGAATATTTTCTATGTTAGGAAAGTTGTGTTTGAGGGAACGAGCAACAGAGTTGTAGGCAGCCTAAGACGAGCTCTCAAGAGCGAAATAGGTAGAGATGCCATGTTGAACAGCTGGGTCATCTATTTTGAGCAGAAGAGCTGGTGGGGATTTGAGGCGAGTAAAGGCATCAGGAGAGAGTTTGGTGGCAGGATCAGCATTAGAGGTGTTAGAAAGTGCTCGAATGAAATGCATGGTATCTTGCATTGGCTTGAATGTAGCCAGAGAAAAGAGGGTATTGACATCAATATTAGGTTGTGGTCGATGACGGTAATCTATAAGGGTATGAAGTGGATGATGGTCTTGGATGGGGGAGTCTGCATGAGGGAAAAGAGAGTCTCCCCAAGCTGTAGGAGAGTCTGCATGAGGAAGAGGAGAGTCTCCCTGAGCTACAGAAGAGTCTGCACAGGGAAGAGGAGAGTCTCCCCAAGCTGGAGAAGAATGTACCTAAGGACGTGTCAACAGACAAAGAGCTACGATGGAAATGTGAAAACAAACCTCGGGTTCTCCTTGTCAGCCTTGTTTATCAGAGATTTGTGTCTCAGTGAGTTTACATGCTCTCTTTTGTATGGGTAGAACACTATTGCATCTGCGGGAGGCTGTACCCCTTGCCCTACGGTTAGCAGGTGGAGCAACATTGTCAAATTTTACATTTTGCATGTGTTGTTGTTCGTCCATAGAAGCTTCTTGCAAATGGCGGTACCAAGTCATTGAAGAGACCACATGTGGGACATCGAAGTTGTAGATGGAACAAACACAGTTGTAGTGCTGGCTACTAGTGCCAGCACTGTCGATGTCCATGGTGGGCAAATGTCAAATGGCTGGGTGGAGTGTAACATGCTTTAGTGCAGTTGGCAGTGGATTCTGCTGTTGCACGTTGCATTGCACGTTGCATTACACATTGCATTACATGTTGCATTACACGGTTGCACATTGCATGTTACCATATTGCGATAGAGGGTGTGATAGGTACAGTCAGACATACGCAGATATCACCATATAAATATTGATAAACACATAAAGTAACATACAGGATCAGTGACGGTCATAGTCAATTCTCACTGGGGGTGACCTGTACCCATGCAGAGCTCTAGGTGGTGCTGGAGCTGGAGGAGCTGGACATCTAAGTCTGTATGTAGTTGTAGTCCACCGTGCACATAGTGTAGTCCATCAATGTAATTGAATCTGTTCGGTCGAGAATGGAGTGAATGAAAGAAAGAAAGAAAAGAAGAGAAGAGAAAGGAAAAGAAACTGTAAAGTAGGGAATGCATATAGGAAGCTAGTCTGTTGTGTGAGTTACCACTCAGCTTGGCTTCGTTGGTCTACTGTTTGCATCTATGCCTACCAGAGTAACCTCGGTCTAACGGTGGTCTTCGATCTTTAACAGTCTATGTCAATGGGAGCAGTGTCTTGAGGCACAGTAGAAATGAAATGAGTATGTGGTCCATATACATGGGAGACACGAGAATGAAGGAAGAGAGAGGGCTTTATAAGTGTTTGTATGTTTTATGGTTTTTATCAGTTGAGTCTTTGTATCATGA
>JBBPJQ010000179.1:0-38197 GCA_038088795.1 Boletus rex-veris
GGTGAAGGGGGAGGGGGGGATGAACAATAAACAGTGGTAAGGCAGGGAGGGGAAGATGAACAATGGTAAGAGGGGGGAGGTGGAGATGAACAGTGGTAAGGGGGAGGGAGAGGAAGATGAACAATGAGAGGGAAAAGGGAATGATGAACAATGGTAAGAGGGGGGGAACAAATGAATTAATAGTAAGATAACTCAAGATTCAAAGAGAGTTGATGTGCAAATATTTTTATACATGATATGATTGTATGTATTACAAATCTTAGTTATGCCAAAGTAGAACTTTTCAAAGTATGCATGGCCTTTTTGCACATTAAATGAAAGCCTGAGTACCTTGTCTCCTGTGAAGCTTGGGTCACCACCAAGAATTGCAAGATTGGTTGATAAAAACTATAAAACAAGGATTTTTGAGAAAACTGGGGTGGATGTGTGGTGTCATGGTAGGCATTAAACAGAATCTATGAACTTTTAGTTTAAATAACTTTTAAAAAACAAATAAATGACTTACTCCAGTAATAACAAATGCCACCATGGTTGCAGGTACCTCATCATGATTCAGATGATCTGATACAGGATACTTGATTCCCCAAAGAAGAGGTTGATAGGACTGATAGAAGTCAATCAACCCATGATAAATCAATGGGTTTGCAAAAAGTTGAAGCTATAGATATGAAATTAGATAGTGTATGCAAAATTTATAGAAATTTACCTCTGGGTTTGCATTCATAGCATTTGGGTCAGCTGAATGGCAGAAGGCAAGATGATCAATGATTAATGGACTGTGAAGCTTTTTGCCTTGGAGCTGAAAAACTGGCAGAGTAGAAAAAGCATTGATACTTTTTGATCTCTGAAACATGGCCAAGGCTTTGCCAGACCTTTTCTCAGCAGGGACAATACAATGACTTGTGTCACAGTTAGCAAAAATATGATCTCTCATAAATTTGCGAACATGGGTGACATTATCACATGCCTATAAATTATATTAGCTGTTCAAGTCAAAGGACTATTCACTTACTTTGTCCAACAAAGCCCTGGATTCAGGATAGTTTGCTGATTTGTATTACTTTCAATATTCAAAACTTTAATGAATAAATGAATGAACTTACCAATAGTATCAGGGCCAGATAGTTCCCACCACTCATTGACATCCTTTGAGTGCTTATCCAGAAATGAATGATACTGATCTCTCTGAGACTTATAAGCCTCTCTTGCAATGGATCCAAAGACCCTCTTGAGAACAAATTTGGCTTTGTGGCGAACTTCTGTAGGGTAAGCAAAAGGACCTCCTGGTACTTGCTCATTGCCAATGACACCACAGAAAATGGTGACAAGTAACTCAGATTGGAACTGAGTAAAAACCCTCAGTTGAAGTTCTATCTTCAACTGCTTGGATGTGATCTGGCACTGAAAGTCAAAAGGATCCATAAAGATGGCAGAGATGGCTATTATCATTAGATCTATATTGATAAGTGTTGATAAGTATGGTCTTACCATTAGCTATGGCCATATATAAGTCTGCATGTGGAACATTGTAGTTTTGCAGATGGAACTTCTCAGTCATAGACCAAATAGCAGCCTTAGTAGATTTTATAAAATGTGAGCACATAAAAAATGACTATATCATTAAAATACCTGATATATGAAAGCTTGAAATAGCTAAAAAAAAATGCATAAATACATTTATCATCAATATTTCTAAGACTTACATTCATTGATAGGGCAAGATTCATCTTTGCTCAAGGTTTGTATGTACCCAACTATAAAATGAATTGTTTTCAGATGCTATATAAATCTGTGATACCACTTGAACACTTACTAGTCAAAGAATAATCAGAATCTATATGACTATTGATCACTGGATTGGCATCTCTAGGAAACCTCCAATCAGGTTCCAAACAGACTTGAAGGACCCTAGCCAAGTCTTGACTAGAAGCCTGGGAAAGCCCAGGTCCAGTCTGTGGCAAGCTTGCTATTGGCAATGGGATTGCCAGTGGATAAGATGCTTGCTCAAAGGAGCCCAAATCCTCTCCATATGGATACTAAAAGTGTATATAGTAGCCCTAAATTTGGTTTCAGTGATATAGATTACTTACAGATCCACTGGAAGGGATATTCTTTTCAATGTATGACTCCTGAGTGTTGTCTATAGAGTCCATCACCTAAAATAATTGAAGCTTTTATTGTACTAGCTCAAACATGATTGGAAAATAGACTTACAAAGCCTAGGAACTCCTCAGGCTGATGTGAATGATGGCTGCCAGCCTGAGTGTTTGTATAAGCCTGCCAGTCCATCTAAAGTGACTAAAGTTCAATATAAATGATGGTAAGCAGACCTACATTGTCTATTGTTGGATCCATAGAAGAGCCAGTGGGACCTCCAAGTCCACTGGCGTATGCATTCGAAGGAAACATGGTGGATAGAGGACAAGATGTGTTATCTCTCTTATCATGATCAACGAACCTGATCATGTGATCTCTCGCGGCCACGACAAACTGTGACAATGACAACTGTGACCGTGATGACTGCTCAGACCACGAAATCTCGGGCTTTCACTGGCAATCGCTCCCAGTCCATAGCGTGTAATTCACCCTCAAAAGACCCTCTATCGGTCACCGGTCACCTCTGTCAGCACCGCTTCAACACCTTATATGCCACTTTGTCTCTGTTCCTTTTCAGTAAATTCGATTCCAACTCTGCAGCAAGTTTCAAGCAGTTTCCCAGCACTCACTCTCCCAAAACAAGAAAGGGAATACTGGTGCCAGCTGGCGTTCATGGTGTGCCGACGAAAATGGTATCAGGTTTGCTGCTACCGAGGACTCGAGGTTTGGTGATGACAAGGTGTGTGTATGCGTTTCTTTATACTTCCAATCCCTATCTGCATGTTCATTCTGATAATTTCGTACCATTTGGTCGGCTTGACGACCACGACCCCACACGCTAGTGCATATCTACACATCCACAGCCAGTAACCTCACTCATTCTGACGCAGGTTCGATATACTTTGCAGGTGACACCACGGTGTCTGATTAACGGGTATTGCGGGTATGGGTACGGGTTGGGATAGGTGGACCCGCATGCACACCGTGCACTTTCACCATGGGTTGGCGGTGTTCTGTGGGTTTGAGCTTAGTCAGCCCGATCGATGTTGGTGCCGCCACCTCTGCTTGCCACCTTCAAAATGCTTGCGGCGTCAATGCGATGGTCACGGCGTCCCCCCACCTTCGAAATACTTGTGGCATGCCTCTCGGAGCCACAGATATCAACTGATGGAGCCATCAACAAAGACGGGCTAAGGTACTGGGCATCCTGGCGTCTGAGGACATTGTCTGACGGGCTGCTAGGTTACGGGTATAAAGCCCAACATTGCACTGAATGGCACTCGACTTTCTTTCTGTACCAGGTCTGTCATGAGTCAATTCATGTACGACATTCCAAAGGCTGATATCTCTGTTAGCAACCTCGACCGCTGTGGAGCAAGTGTTCTCACAGGGCCACCAGCTCCTTCACTTCACTCAAAACCGGTTGTCACCCTCCACTATCCACGCTTTCCTTCGCCTTGGTGCCTGGGGAAGATACGACTTACTCTACATGGAGGACCTTTTAGCAGCTGTGAAAGCCTGAAAGAGGAAGCAGAATGATACAGAACCAGTAGAGGAAGAGAAAAATGCATAGTATACATTACTAATCTGTTTTGCTACTGCCACTTCATCTAAGATACCCGCGGTGTTCTTGACCACCACGGTGTTCTTGACCACCGCAGTGTTTCCAATACACCGTCATTATGATGGGTCGGTGTGTACCCATACCTGCTGCAGGTACGGTGTCTGCGGGTACGGGTATGGTGTTGATTTTCCGACCTGCGGTGTTACCCGTGCAGAACCCTACCGATCTCGTACCCAGTCGAGCTTTCATCCTGTATACACGTCAGCTTCGGCGTATTCACACAGGTCACCATCAAGGCATGCCTTAGGGATCTTGAATGCACCGCCTCCTATGTCTAGCCAATTCAAATCTGCATAACAGTTCTCGCCAACGCCTGCTGCCACTGCCGCTGCCTTCCTTCTGACAGGTCTGTGTTTTACCTGCCAGGAATCCCACCAAATTTCATTCTGACTTGTGCGTGAACTAATCCAGGTATCCACTGACCTCTTCAACACTGATGGGAATGCTTTGAACCGTATCCACAATCCCTTTCTTCCGCAGCTCAAACATTGGTTTTACAAGACCCTTTCAACAGCTCTCGACTGTCGACAATCACAGAATCTGTCCGCCAGAAACTGAACTCTTTTCTGGTTATTCCTCTCACACAAAGCAACTGGAACGGCTCCCGGCCCTCCATCTCCAAGTCCGGACTGGGAGAAGAACTACCTTGTCTGATGTCCAAGCCGGAGCTCGATTCACTGTTAAATCTTATAACGGTCAGACGTAAGTCAACCTCCCTTAATCAGTGTCATTCGTTCATGTAGTTTGCTCTCTAGTCGCATTATTGAATATGCCACGCCACCTCTTCCATTTCTGATCTAATGCTTTATGCCCGAGTTGCCGGCAGTTGTCTATATCTGTTTGTCGACCAACAACTTTCTCTCTCGCTTTACTCGCTTTTCATTTACAGCTCACTTAGTGCATGATTGTTTTTCTGTGTTCAATCTGCAGTTTACAAGGAGGAATCATCCGATAGCAAAACAGGCGCCAATGCTGTATGTGAAGGAGTTCGGCAAGGTGAGTGGACCTGAACCGTGACATTTAGAGATTCCGAGTTCTAACTGGTATCTCATTGTAGCTGGTGGCAAAGCAGTGCTGGTCATTTGTTCTGCAGAAGACAGTGATAGCATCGTCAAGGCTGCCTTGGATGCGCTTGGCGGTGTGCACGTCCCTGTAGCGAACACAGGTATTCTGCGAAATCACTCGTTTGTTTCCATGTCGGAGCAAGAGTGGGATCTCGTGATGGCTGTCCATCTCAGAGGAACTTACAAAGTTCGTTCTAGTGTGCCAAAGCTGTTTGGCTAATATTCCAGAAGCAAAAGTATGGACGCATTGTGACGACGTGAGTATCTTTTGCTGTCATTCGGTCACCAATTCATGCAGGTTTTGAATAGTACTGTGCGGCTAAAGCTGCCAACATGGGACCCACAAAGACACTTGCTTTTGAAGGCAAGAAGCACGACATCCTTTGCAACATCATCGTTCCGAGTGCAGGTACCGCGATAATGATGACTGTATGGTGAGTCAGGTTTGTGTCTCTGCAGTTCCTCACTTACACAGTTTCAGGCCGAAAGAGATGGTTGGTGTATATAAGGTGGCTCTCCGGTCCCCTCCATAGTGTTTCATCACTCACCAGCACCATCCAGCCAGAAATTAACAGGTGGCTGGGCAGCCAAGATGCGGTGGCAGCATACAGGTGGACACGGTTTCCCGACCAATGTGACCTTGACACCTGAGGACATCATTGCAAAATGGGCTGTGATTACCAACTTTGGTGGGTGTTGTTGCTTTTACTTCGGACGTGAATTGGTAGTTGCTGACCGGTTCGGGGCAGATGATGGCCAGGCAATGTATCCAACGACGACAGCGGAAGGTATGGAGGTGCTCATCGAGAATTTCAACAATACAATGGTGGAACCTGTCAAGTCGAAACTGTAACTTGGGTCAGTGTGATATATACTATGGCAACGAATAGCCAGCAAGTGTAAAAAGTAGGTATCCCCAATCAGGCACTCTTGACGTGTCCCGGTCCTCTACCCAATGAGTCAGCATTGGTACGCTCGGGCCTCAGAAGGCAATGAGGGACCGTGTTGACTCGGAATGTACTGTCAGAGACATTGGCACCGAGCCGTGTCAATTGATCACTCGGTCACTCGGAAGCCCACCCAAGGAGGTTGAGAAGGGTGGGGAGGTCATGGCAAATGAGGCTAGGTTGAACACATACAATGTTTGTCTACCTGGACTGTGCAATCATTACTTTCTGAGCTTCTAAGCAATTGGCCAGGCATTCCAAGTATATACATGCTCATGTCAAGGTTGTACTAGTAATGACATTGCTAACATTTTCTTGTACATTTCCCCTCGTGATATACAATCATAAAGACCATCAGAAATTCCCACTAAACATGTCATTCTCACAAAACATTTACACGACCAGGCAAGTTCATTAGCTAGCAATAGAAATGTTTAGACTCTTATTTCAAAGTTACACTGGCAATGGAATTACTGACAATATTTACCAGATGTGACATACAAATAATATTTTAATGCCATCATGCGAGTCAATTAGCTTGCATTAGTAGAGCCTACATTTTCAGGAAATAATGATACATCAGTTGGAAATATTGTCCCATAGGTTGTGCATTTGCCCAGGCAATATATTATCATATGGTCATAAAAAAACCTTGCTAAACATGTCATTTTCACGAAATATTTACATGACAAGCTAAGACCCTTAGCTAGCAATGGAAGTGTTTACACATTCATCTTGAATTTGGATTTAATTGAAATATCTATCATGTCATAGCATGCTAAGTACAAACCAGTGATGCAAGTGCTCAAATTCAAATCTGCATTCAAGGAAGCCAAGTCCCTCAATAAAATAATCAAGCTCCACAACGCCAAGTGCGTATCCTTGGATCAAACTACTTACAATGATAACAATATCCCCTCAGCCTCGAAATGTTACTGTGTAAATGATTCCTTAACTTCTTCATATGTCTATCTCAATGTTTCCTGTTTCTAGTGTTCTCACCACTCGCCAACATTCCTTTGCCTCAACTAGACATCCTCCCTTTCCAAAGCGATACTGGGTATCTTGGACATGTGTCTCCACTTTTGCACGTTTTTCACCACTTTTGCGGGAGACACAACACATGACATCTCACATCTGTCAATCAATATGTGATGGCATTGAAGTCATCAGCAATGACGCCAGTGCAAGGACGTCATTGGATTCTCTATACCCTCTCTTACCGATAACAATGACTCAGACTCAGACAGTGGACATGAATGCTGAACTTGACAGAGTGAAAAGGAGGGAAGCACTCGAACCATCCTGCTTGGTTGTGCTGTCGTTTAGTGAAGACTTGCCAAGGTGGTTGGAAGCATTGTCAGAAGAGTTGGATGGGTTGGTGAGGTATGTGCAGCATGGGGTGGAGGGGTTGGCAAGGGGGATGTCAGATGCTGCGGCTGCATTTGGGGTGCTTGTGTTTATGCTTAAAGCTTGAAGATTGGGAGTCGTGATGGCCTTCAACTTTCAAGCTAAATTGTTGATGATTACATAAGCTGTTCATCTTCTGTTACTACATTCACTCGTCTCATGCCTGGTGTGCTCCCTTCTACATGTGTCCCTGAGTTAGATGATACATCTTTCGGGAGCTACAGTGTAATCCTTCCTGAGGAGCCTTTTGTGTGGGCTGTGTCCCATGTTGTACCTCACATTGTCCCTTCTAGCATTAGATGACCATCATGTGCTCAGACATTCACTGAAAACAAGCCTACCCTCCATGCCATTCGAAGCGGACAATCCCAGGAACCCTACAAAGACGACAACCGAATCTAACTCGGGAGTGAGGAAGAGACCAAGTTTCGAGCCTTGTCCAAGCCCACTTGCAAGGTCCGTGAATATGCAGGGACTCTTGTTCAGATACGGACCATTCTCTGCATCAAATTGATACACAGATTAGCCAGGGATAACTACAAATGCAATAGATGCAACGATTCACAAATTTATCATTGCTCATGGTGCTTACCCCTCTCCTTGGGCCCAACTCAAAGAAAAGTACATATCTATCCTGTTTCTGGACAACAAAGCAGCATTTCTGAGTGTTGTTGTTGACTGACTGTTTCACAATATGCGCCTCAAGGGCATCCCCCCACAATACATAGAGTGGTACCACTGTCGCATCCAAGGGCAGTGAACCACCTTATCCTTTGATGATTATACTTCAGATCCTTTTCAAATCCATGTCAGGCTAGACCAGGGCTGCCCAATGTCCCCAATTGCCTTTCTATTCTACAATGCAGATCTCATTGGTCTCGCGGCACAGAACAAGGACAGGCTGGCACTTGGCTTCATAGATGACACAGCACTTGCGGCAAGGGGGAGGAGCTTCGAAGAGGCAAATGAAAAACTAAAAAAGATGATGGAAGGAGAGGGGAGAGCATTGCAATGGGGGAAGGACCACAAGGCAGAATTTGAACTAGACAAGACGGCACTACTCTGTGTCTCATGCGGGAGGGTACCAGACCCCAACCATAGGGGCAAGTCAATTCTGGCCCCTCAGCTCCACATCGATATCCAAGAGCACCACATCGCGCCGTTCAAGACCTATAAATTTCTTGGGGTAATAATAGATAAAGAATTATGATACAAAGAACATGCTGCATATGCAATAGCGAAAGGAACGAAGTATGTACTGGCATGTGGAAGAATGTCGAGAACATCGAAAGGAGTAAAAAGTCAGATGATGAAGAAACTATATGAAGCAGTCGCAATACCGAAAATGCTCTACACCATAGACATCTGGGGAATGGAGTTACTGAGGAGAGGAAGAGGAAAGAGAGAGAATGGGTGGGGAGCACGAGAGTTCATGAAACAAATCGACAAGGTACAATGCCTCGCTGCAATACTGATAACAGAGGGAATGTACAGCATGGAAATTCAAAAGACCGGTCCAAAACTGGTTGCAACCGGTGTACAGCCACATTTCCTAATTAGTACTATCACCCCTAATGTATTCAGAATTTCTAGCAATTTATTTCAATTTTATTCACTCATATAGATTTGATGACATTTATATGGGTCTAATAATGACATGTCAGTTTGAAATAGGTGTATCCCTTGATGGTGTGGACCGATTTGGGTGAATATTAGGTCCACAGAACTCCCTGAGTCTGTACTACAATCCGTGTGACTACTGCGAAGTGTGATTCCCACGGGATAGGGGTCAGACAACCGGTTCTTTAAAAGACCAGTTGCAACTGGTTGCAACTGATTGTAGGACTCATTTGGACCGGTTTTTTTCAGTCCAGTTGCAGGTTGCAGGTCCCTGGGACCTTCCCAGGACCGGTTTCGGTCTGGTTGCCTAATTAGGAAGGTCAAAAACCGGACTGGACCGGACTTTTAAACACTAATTGGCATAGAATGACGATATCTGTCTGCTGATCTCGAAACGATCTCCGAGTTGAGCATATTTCCAGCTCAGGTGCTCCACCCAAATCTCACTGTGTACAAAGTTCACAGCCCACATGAGAACCTTCTCCTTGACCTGTCATAGCCACTGGTTGTCCAGTGGAATAGTCAGCATGGAGGCAAACACTTCTTGGAGGAGCTGCTGAACGAGATTCAGTAGTGCGAGTGTCATTGTATATTGACCAGTGGCTCTTTCTGCAGGTAAGGCGACTGCTGTGAAGCCAGAGGATCAGCTGGGACCAAAGAGCATGGCTGCAGAACATATATAAAGCCAGACTCGGAGGGAGTACTTGGGCAATGTGAGCAACACTAAAGCATGCTCATTGTGGACATCACAAGTTGAGTATGTGAAAAGCCGTGCAGTTGACGACTACTGAGGGCTTCTTTGAGAATCATCATGGTCAATTGCATCAAGTCTACAGAGCTGCTTTCTGTCTGGGTAGTGGGATTGCCTGATTCAAGAGACTCCAAAAGCTCCTCCGCAAGAATGGGCTTATCCTGTATGATGCTGCGAATGAGGTCGAGTGCATCCGTCGCAAGCACTTCATTGCCTTCGTCACCAATCTCCATTCCAACATCCTCTAGTCTTAGCGTCAAAGGTGACGAACCAGGACCTGTTCTGCCAAACATCACGTCCTGATACAAGTCTGTTGTACCCGCATGTGAACTCTGGTGAGTGATGTATTCCATGAGCACATCTAGGATAACCTTCCAGCCACCATACTCCTGTTGCCAGCATATTGCAACGAACTCTCCACTGTCACCACTAAGAAGCCATCCAATGGAGTGCGGTGGTATCATGGAGCCGCCTGGTAATTGGATCACTCGGATGTTGGTATACGTCAATCCAGGCGCTGAAGTGGAACACCCATATTGAACCCTCTCATACACTACATTGGGGCCCATGCACAACGAAAGAGGGATGATGAGCAAAAAGGTCGGGAGCTTGTCCATTTAATAGAAGACATGCCGAGCACACAATTCACATTCAGCTTCTTCCTCATCCATGGATTGAGAGTATTCCACAGACGATGTTACAGAGAGTGGATCGGTGTCAAGGAATCCAGATGCAGTCATTGCACGCAGAAGCCTAACAAGGGGTCTGAAGTGGATGGGGAAGCGTGACCAAGCAACATCTACTATAGCTTGCCGTGTGACACCTTGGCATTAATTGGACTGCCAGAACTGACGACATATGCCAGCCACAGATCAACTTTTGCTCCTTCTGAACAAGGCGATCCAGACTTCAACAAGCAAGTCAAAGTCTGGAATGAGCTCCACTGGGACCAGCTCCACGACAGCCATAAGGAAGCCTAGAGTGAGATAAGGCACCAAAATCACTTCAAATGTGACAGCTCACCCTTCAATACAGAGTGAAATGTGATCGCATTGGGATCCATTACGGTAGAGCCAGCCTTCCAAGCGAGTTGTCAATAAGTTGTATAACAACTTGAAGAGGCCCGCTTCATTGCTTAATGCCACATGACCCATAAGGACATATGTGGGTTCTCGTTCCTTGCTGCGCGATGGATGGGTATGTATTGAATCATAGAATGAGTGATAGGAATCAGGGACCTCCTTCATATTCATGATCTTTGTGTCTATTTGAGAAAGCACAAAAGCCCATTCCAGGTAGGCACATGCATGTTGTTTTCCGGGATTGGAGGTTATGAGATCGTGTATTTGTTTCAAAGAGTCGGGGGAAGCAGTGTAGAGCACCGTGTCTGCAGGTGCCACGGAAATTTCAATACCATCAGGCTCCACAATCCTCTCCAACTCCAGTATCTCAATCATGATGAGCATCCAGAGACTGGCAATGTCTTGAAGAATCTGCATGCCTTCCTAGTCTAAAAGGAGCATGGAACTCTGTTGTGAGGAGCCGTGATTCGTGTTGTAAGCAGCTTCAAGGAGCTTCACCACAATGTCTGCCTCGCAAGGGACATACTCCCACATTGTCCAGAAAAGCACTTCCAGCATTGCCAAATGTTCCCTGGAACTCTGCTTGGCCCAACGAGATGCAGCCCTTGGGTCCTCGCCAAAGGCATCAGATATGCTCTCCTGAGTTTTTCACAGGCATTCAGCCTTGGGGAGGTTCTTCATAGCAACAGTGTATATTGGGTCAGCAGAGTTCTCATGAGTGCAGAACAGTGGAATGAGGACATGGAGGAGGAAGAGGTGCTCAGAATAGTAGAATGGTGTGATGGCAGTAATGAGCTCCTCGACAAGACTCTTGTCCAAACTCGACCTGGAGCTAAGAGTATTTACCGCACTGCAGACCATCTGCATTGGACATCAAAAAAACTAGGTTGGCCATGTGAGTGTGATAGAGCTCCAGCAGACCCTCGAGAGTACCGTGATTGACTTGAAGAGCAGCATGTAACTCTGTCAGATGCAGTCCAAGTCTTGCCAACTGTTTTGCATTCAGGATCAATTTCACGAAGACGTGCATGACTGTAAGATGACACACACTTGCACACAGTCTTGTGGATACTGTGTGGAACCTGAAGGAGAAATGCTCAATGATGTGCATAACTATCTTAATTTTAATCAAGGAACAATCATAATTCTCTTTTTTTCAGAGCTGGACATTCTGGGGAGCATATGTAAGCAAGAGTCTCACTGAATGTTTTGTTTGATCACAACTATAACCCAGATGTTCTGTCAATGTCCATTTGTGTGGTGTGCCGTGCACTCCAGGGCAAAAACAGATGTCTCAAGGAATGTGCCAATTAAGTAAGGCTGTGTCTGAACTTCCAGTCTGCCATTACTTTAAGACATATGACTCCCAGATCTTGGGAAGATGATGACCACCAGTGTGCGCAGCAGTTACTCACACCTGCAGTGAGGTAAATGTCACTATTCTCTTCCCACAATATTAAATACTGTATCTTACATTTCCAGCCATGTGATCTCTGCATGTTGACAATTGCAGATGGATGGTACAACTGCAAAGGGAGGTGCAGAATCTCAGTGTAAGTGCTCATGCAGCCATAGCTATGATCATTCAATAAATCACTGATGTCCTCAGTGATGTCGAGCATGAAGGTCATCAATGTGATGCATAGTATTGCCCCATACCTTGCCAACTTTGCAAGCGGCTCTGCTCAAGCCCTAATCATTTACATGCATTAGAAGAAGACACCATCCATCTTTGTGGGTGCATAGTTCATGGTATCCTTCACAAGTACAGAGTAAAACATTGTCTATAGGCAACACATACTTGTTCTCAGTGGTGTACCGCTCCCGGTGTGTGCGAAATCTAACGAAGTGTGCAGTACTCCGTTTATCTCTACTGTCTGAGGACAGTAGGTGCCACAAGTGTAATGCAAATGACAAGAGGAAGGTATGTGCCTAGTGGGAGGTACTCACTAGGTCTGAGGATAGAGGTTGCTAGCTTGAGGAGCGGAGGTGTGTAGAAAGCGAGTGAAACAAGCTTTGTATACAGTGGTAAGAGTTAAAAGAACTAAGGAGAGCAATACAGAATGAGCTCCTCTCTATATAATGTTCAGGTATTTGTTTGTACCTGTATGCCTCTACTCTAGGGTAGGTAAAGATAAGAGATAGGAATGAGTCATGTCATATAATAAATGATAAGAGTCCTATCTATAGCCAATAGCAATAATGGCGGTTATCTATGATGTCATATGATGAGTAAAATGTGATAGTGTAATCGGACCTAATGTCTGAAGATCTGGACCACTAATGTAATCAGGTCTAGAATCTGGGTTATGTAAAAGAAGAGCTGGAAGCAAATACCCAGATTTCAACACTCCTCACTAGAAACATGAGTCATCATAAAAAGAGAGATAAAGTCAAACTCTTTCATCCATGCTCAAAGGCTATCTTCCCAAGATTCTTGGTAAAGATATCTGCAAACTGTTGTTGGGAAGGAACATAAAATAGTTCAACTTCATCTTCTTCAACAGCCTCCCAAATATAGTGTTCAGAGATACAAACATGTTTAGTTCGTCCTTCTTGAGCTGGATTCGAAGCAAGGAACATAGCTCCCTAGTTATCAATATACAGGGGAATCGTGGAGAGGGGGAAGGAAAGTTCCTCAAACAGATTGTGGATCCATTGGATCTGTCTGCAACATTCTGTCATTTCATAGTATTCTGCTTCAGTGGATGAAAGGTGAACTCTCTTCTGTCGTTTGGATAGCCAGGACACTATTCTGTTTGCAAGGAAAACAGAATAACCCATAGTAGACCGTGAGGTCTCTATGTCTCCAGCCCAATCAGTATTGGAGTAAGCGATGAAACCATTGACTGGTCCATCCACAGTATAGGTCAAGCACAACTTGGCAGTATGTGCAAGATAGTGCACTATGTAGAGCACCTTCTGCAAATGTTCCTCAGAGGGATTTGCAGAGAACTGTGACATCTTGATTACTGAATAGGCGAGATCAGGTCACGTGCCAAGCATTATATAGAGCAATGATCCAATGACCGATTGATAACGACTTCGAAGAGTTGGGTTTGATTCTCCTTCATTGGGTTTCGGAGTATAACCAGATGGAAGAGGAGTAGGAACTGGTTTACAGTTAGTTTGATCAAAGCGCTCAACTACCTTTGCAGCATAGGAGCATTGATCAAGTCTCAGAGTGCGTTTCTTGCGATCTCTGGTTATCCTCATTCCAAGGTATTCTTTGGCTTTGCCAAGATCTCTTGATTCCCAACGATTCATGAACTGTTTCTTATAGTAGAGGATAATTGATCTATCATTACCCATAAAAAGAGCGTCATCAACATAGAAAACAAGGATAATCAGTTTATCACCAATAAACCCCTGGGTCTGCATAGCATCTCTTGAATCCAAGTTCAAGGAGGGATTTGTGAAGCTGCTTGTTTCATTGGAGCGCAGCTTGCTTTAAGCCATAAATGGCCTTCCTAAGTCAACAGACCTTTTTCTCCTGGCCTTTTTGAATGAAACCATCAGGTTGAATCATATACAGCTCCTCATTGAGGTCTCCAAATAGGAATGCTGTTTTTACATCCAGAGCTTCAAGCTCCCAGTCTTCCAGGGCTGTAAGCGCAAGGAGTAGACAGATGGTTTCAAACCTGGTTACTGGTGAGAAGGTTTCTTCATAGTTAATACCGAAGATTTGTGTAAAGCCTTTGGCAACAAAGTGAGCCTTCTTTCAGCCATCACTTTTAACTGCATAAACCCATTTTCCCTTGATGGGTTCACAACCTTTTGGTAGATCAACAAGAGTCCAAACCTTTCAGTTCATTAGGGACTTGTATTCTTCATCCATCGCTTCTCTCCAAGATCTCTGTTCTGATGATGAAGTGAGTCTCAAAACATCCTTATATTGTTTAGGAATGCTTTGGGAGACTGCAGCGGACAAATGGAACCACATCCATTGACTGCTGTAAAGCTCACCCATATCATCATCCTTGTTTGTGGGTCTGGGAGGAACAGATTGTTCTGCTATGTCCACAGTTACTGGCTCCTCCTCCTCATACTTGATCACCAACTTGATGACGATTTCCGTACAGATGCCATCAATAGCCATTTTGCGGGGGGAAATGGATTTTCAGTCATGAGGTGCAGGTGGAGCTTCGCCTTCCCTTCATCCAGAAGTTTGCACCACAGAGGGCCGAAAAAGGCCATGGTGACGGGGTGAGCCATGACATCAGCCTTGGATGTCTTTGAGTACTTACTGCCTTGACAGGATGGAGCTCGAGATTCATCTTTGTTTACTAGAGTGAGGGACCTGGACCTGTCTGTCTGTTCAGTCCCCGCATTGCTACCATGCTCATCTTGATCACGAGCCCCACGTTTCGACTTCTTTTGATGGAGGTGGTCCCCATTTCAAACCGACTGAAGATAGGTGGGGGAAGGAGAACGTGGACGACAGTTATGTTTGTGGTGATGATTGACAACATCATGGTCTGTATTGACCTGAGAGTAAGCATAAGCCAGTGATAGCTGTCATGACACAATCACTTACTTGACCATCCACGAATGGCTCCCATCTGTCACTTCTTTGAGTATGAGGCAAAGTAGTCTGGTGCTGGTTAGAGCCAGCACCTTGTGGTTGGTCGCGCTCCTGAGATTCATGCAGTGGATCTCCTTGGGAAATGGGTGGCTGCAGTGGTCACGGCTGTTGAGATGTCTGGGGCAGAGAGACATGTTGCTGGGCAAATGGTTACGTGGGACTCCTGGCTTGAGCGAGGAAGATCATTGTCCAAGGAGGTGGTGCTGCTGGACATGAGAATTCGTTAAGGAACTTTGGGAGGGTATTGAAACCCTGGGTGGAGGGCTCGGTGGTTGCCCTGCCTGAAGGGGTGCAGTCTCACAGGAGGGGGGAAGTTGATGGGCTTCAGGAAGGATCTGCCCGTTTTTGTCATGATCTTGGCTCTGCTCTTTGTTATCTTCACTGTAATCCTCTATTGCTGGAAGGTATTCAGCAAAAGATAAAATAAAACAGGAAGTTGAACATACTGTCATCAAGGTTGCTAGGGAATTCTTGATCATCCCCCCATGGATCAACATTCATCCTCACGTCCTGATCACTGTCAAAATAGAGGTCGTCTCCCTGGCCATCCATATTGGCAGGGTCATCGGTATAAAGACTTTCATTGTCAGTTTCATAAAGACTCTCCCTGGCCCATGGTTCATCGTCATCCATCTCATGGTCCACATTCCGCGGCTTCGGGACAAGTGGTCGTTCACCATCAGTCTCCAAACTACTGGTCAGTGATAAATCGCTGTCACCACCAAACACATCACCTGATCTTGAAGGTCCTGGTGTACACTGGCTTGACTGTTTGCGTTGTAGAACAGCGTTGCCTTGAGGTTCTGAGGCAACCTGCACAGCGATTCGCTTGTCTGTGTTAAGACAGGTGGCAGTAGGATCAGATGCTGATGTCAATGGATCCTCTGTAATTGCAGAAAGGGGTGTTGAGTGGGATTGTGATCTGACTTTGGCGTGATTGGGAGCAGTAGTACCAGCAGCTTTCAGCATGGGTTGAGGAGGAGAAGGCAGCCATAAAGTATCAGCATATGATTGATGATTATTAGCGCAGGGCCTGACTGGTGTGCCTTGAACTGCATCCTCATTGCATGTGCTGGATTGATGTTGTCCTGAGCTGCTGCCGATTTGTGGGCGACCTTGGTACCTAATCCGTTGTTGTTTGTAGTCATGCATGGATTGTGGTCCAACAAATGAAGGTGGCCCGGAAGCCTTACTTTTTGCCATTGAATGAGACAGCAAGTCCGCACGTGTTCAGTAGGATGGGTCTCCAGTAGAGTACAACCTTTGCGAACTAGTCACAGAAATAATTTATATGGTTAGTGAACATGACACTAGATTAAGTATTTTAAAAAGAAATTGCCATGCCACAAGGATGGTGAGGGGATTGAATACGTGAACCAGGTCCGGTATTCGTCAAAAAATGTGAGCACAACCTATAGGCGCAATGTAGCCGTCGAGTGTGTTGAGGGCGGGGAACATTGATGATGCTGCTATAGGGCTTGATAATTATGTCTATTTTGCTAATTACAGTTGTGATTAAATCTCAGGGCTACATAGTACATCAAGACTCGGAAGTGTAGTAGAACTGGTGGCAGATAGCCGTGATGATGCTAATCTAGTGTGTTTTGTCAAACAGAAGCCAATAGTACCGGCTGATGAGCCGGCAGAGGTGGTGCAAGCTATCTCTTGTTGGCACTGTGAAATGAGCTCTGCCAGAGTGGATTCAGTGGTATGTGACCAACCAGGGCACAAAGGACTTCTAGCCTGGACAGCACCGATCAGTGGGGGTCCAGTGACCATAATGAGCGGCACACTATTTCACCTTCTCATCATCTAAATCAGCAAAGAATAAAATATCCTGCTCAGAGAAAACAAGTCTGAAGGAACGTTCCACCACAATCAATGAATGGTAATCATCCCTACATTGACCATCAGGACTAAGCGCGGCTAATCGTGCATCTTGCATGTCCTCCACTGCAATGGCCTTTTTCAGGTTGATTGTGATCATGGCTTTCTTTGTCACGTCATTGAATGCAATGAGATTAGCGCCAGTTACTCTAAACATTCGTCGTCGCCAAGTCTGTGAAAGCATGCTGGTGAGATTCAACATGGTTACCAAGCCGTGGCAATACTGACCTTGCAATCACCGCTGTTCTGCGTCAGCATACCCTCAAAGTAGGTGATTTTATGCCAAGCGATGTGTCTGAGGCTGCGAAGACATTCATCCATGCTTTGGGGTAGTTGATTGGACGTAACACCTGGAAGGGACGGTAATCTGAACAACATCTGAAGAACGATCTCTCCCAGTTCCATCGTTGTGGCACCTCCCAAACTCTTAGAACATTGACCAATCAAGGGATATTTAATCTCTAGTAGATGGATGTCACATTGCGCTATGATGTCTTTAAAGGAAATGAAAGCTCTTGCAAGTGTACTGTCTTGCTTCAGATAATGAGCAAGATTATCTGGAAGTTTGTGTGGAGGTGCAGGAGGAGGTGGAGGCGGTGTGGACCACACGACCGTCTTTTTGGGAGATGATGAAAGGAAACTGAACATTCCACCCTTGGGCTTCGGCAGTGGAGGCGGCGGTGGCGGCGGAGGTGCCCACGCAGGGGGTGGTGAGAGGGCTTTAAACTGGGCGACAATGTGAGGATCGCGTCAAATCTTCAACGTGAGTGTAAACTCAAGCTTATTATGCTCAATCCTTGATGGGAGAAATGTAAGTCAGCATGGAAGGAATGCAAAGATTGACATACAACTCAAATTCCTGGTTGATGTGCGCATCAGAAGACAACCATGTTTCTGGTGTAGTGACAAAGTGGGAGTACTGAGGAGAATGAAATCAGGAAACACGGATAGATGGAAGAACCAATACTTGCCTCTAATAAAGACTTTACCATGTGCCTTTCCTGGTTTTTCTTGAGACCAATACTCTCTAATCTGCTTAGCATACTCGTTCTGATTTCATTAGAGTATTCAGCACATGACATCAATGTCAAATGCACCATGTCAGAAGGGCGTCTGACAGCCTTCCAAGCCTTGCTGCTATTTACATCTCCAGCAAATGATGTGTGTGAGACCTGCTCAGCATCTGCTGAGGCAAAAATAGCCTCATGCTCGCAGACCCGGTAATTCTGTCATCCAAGATACATTTAGCGAAATCACATCTTTTCACCAAGGGACCCCTTGGAAAGAACTTACACCCTGATGATGCTCAGGATCAAGTCTGCGCAATTCCTTTGATATGCTATCCGCCAAAAGTTCCTCTTCCGTGTCAGATATTCCAATATCGAGCAGCAAATCGCTCTTCATCAGCACACTGGCATCACCAGTGCAAGTACACCTTTGACTTGGGTGATCAGCACTCAGTGGCATTGATGTTCAGCGGGGTGGTGTATAGTAGACCACTGATTCCTTCTGATTCCTCCTCCGTGCTTGCCTTCATTTCTCCAAAATCAGCTGCTCCCTTGCCCTAATGGCATCCTTGGTTGGCAAAGCAGGTGCAGGCTGCTCCTCCACTGGACTCCTGAACAAAGGTCCCATATAGACAACCGAATCCATTACAGTGCGCTGTATTGGTAACGGTAAGGGTTGTGAAGGCTGTGATATAGGCGTGCTGTGAAAATCATCCATCGAGAGATTCATGTCAATCTCTGTCTGCATGCTATCGTCTCTGGTGTCACTGCTTGGATTGGCCGGTTTTGATACCCTCCATCACCAACTCCATCCGAACCTGGGAGTGTGCATTTGGCTTCTTGGTGCTTGGGCCAGAACTGCCTTTGACATCGTCCATAAGTCGGTCAAGGGCAGACCACATTTCACCGAGTTGGATGGATCCCACCGAGTCTCACAATCCCATCCCTCGGCTTCCACTTAGATCGAAGCTTGTCTCGAGCATACCAAAGCTTGACTGCAGCCGTGGTGGTGTGGACTGTGATCGAAGCGGCTCTGCTATTGATGGTCAGGTAGGTAGTGAATCGTCATCTGCAACTGCAGGCCATGCATCACCATCTGTGGTGTCCTCTTCATTATGTTCGACATCTTCTTGTCTGTCAACATTGGCAGTAGCAGAACTTATTGTGCACTTCTTGACAGTCTGGATGATTGCAAGCTTGGCACTGATATCAACAGTGCCAGGTGTTGTGTCCAAGCGTCGCTTGTCCTCCCTGTCCAACCCTCCGACATCTGGTGCAACATTACTCTGTCCATCGTTTATCCTTCCGTCCACTTTCTCAGCTGCGAGTGGCTCTGCATGGGGTACAGGGGAACCAGGGGCAGGTGATCCCAACGGGCTTTCCATGCTCCTTTTCCACATCAACCTCATATGAACATCCTCTCTGCTAATTCTCATCCTTGGCATACACTTGCTATACAATTCTTGTGTGCTTGCAACCTCGCGCAGGGGAGACCCTGTCCGCATGGATGGGGATATGGATCTGAGGGTGGGAGAGCCAGTGGGTCTGGATGAGATGTTGAGCAGGGAATCAGATAGTCAAGGCATCGCCTCTGAAGGAGACGGACTGTGGAATGAACCGGAGGTGGAAAAAGAGTGAGGGTTAGGAAGGGGAGGAGTACTCATTGTGAACGATGCATTGCATGGGATAAGGTCCAACAGTCTGGGGACAGCATCCGTATTGTCGGATGGTGGTGGATTGAGGACCAGTTGAAGCTCTGCCTCCAAGTCAAGATTCGACAAGGACACCTCCGACTGACTGATTGACAAATTTGTAGGGTCTAGAGGGTCGTCGAATGAAGTAAAGGACAGCTCGCCAACCTCTTCCTTCACATTTGATATAGAGAAAGGGTCCGCAGTAGAAAAGGCTACATCATAATCATCAGCGTCAGAAATGGAAAAGGATGTCTAAACCCACTGCCATGACTAATCTTGGGGGAGCTTTCATCTCTCGGCAATTGTAATTCGAAGCGTGGAATGAGAGAATCTCAATTGGAGTGCTCGCTGCGCACAGGTTTCTTTGCTGGGCTCGGTGACGATGGCGTCATATAGACGTCCACTTCAACTTCATCCATTTGATGCTCTTGGCGCGCGTGCTCAACATGCGTAGACCTCCCAAGAGGAATGTCTAAGCTAGAAGATATATCCATTGAGGAATCCACTGTTCAGGGTGTTGAAGGAGAGTCATGCACGAGTCAGCTAGAATGGTGCAAGGGGAAGCCTGGGGCAGACATTGCGGAAGATGATACATTGGCTCAACATTGCGTATGCTGAGCGCTCTGCATGATGGCTGTGTCTGTATGGGTTGGTCCACGGCTCGAGGCTCATGGAGACGTTTCAACACAAGTGAAGAGCAAATGGAGTGATTGATTGGGAGAGGTGATGGTGGTGCAAGCCTGAGTGGTGGGGCTACTAATGCTGCTTTTGGCCCGAGGGATCAGATCAATCATGGGTGGCGGTGGATGCTCTTCTTCAGTACTGACTACCTGTTTAAAAGGGCTCTTCATGACAGGTTCTTTCTTGATGAACCCTTGATAAGCTTTGGACTGCCGCCTCATTCTGAGATGGCAGGGCCACTTCAAGTCGCTTGGACTACTAGTAGATGCAGATAACTTGCAACTTCTGACAATGTTATTCAGTATTACTACTGCGACAAAGAAACAGCATAGTAGAACTCTTTGTCAAAGTAACTGTTCAACCAAAAAGACTGAGAAAAATGTGAACTATTGCTACTCATAAGACATGGATCAGCAGCTCTGCCGAAGCAAGGAACAAGATGGGCATAAGATCTGATTTGATTGAGAGGAAAAACGTCACCCAACAATGTGCCCGAGGCATGCATTGCCCGCTTCAATATGTGTAGCCCTGTTGCTGGATCAACCTGTGACTGCTGTTGAGGGGCCACATCAAATTGTCGAGCCCAAATGAGAAAACATTCGTCCCACGTTATCTTGCATCCTCTAGGAGAAAGAGGATGCATAATGAGGCAAATCTCAATGATGGCATGACCTATTAGATGAGACTCAAAGTTATGTTCATTAGAGATACTATATATCACACCTGTAAGACCACTAGAAGGCCATTCATGGTGTCCATCTATGTGTAATATTGCTGCATCATGGCAGCTGTATTCCCATGCGTGGTTGGTGGGGTGAGCATTGATTGTAAATACCAGGCCAACAGAAGTGCGATCGTGGTGCAACTTCTGCTGAAGATGAACTTTGTACCAGACTTGAATCTCGCTGAATGGTAGGTGAATATCTGCATGTGCACATCGCTGCCCTCCAAACGAATGAAAATTCTGGGCATAGGGTCCTTCATGACCCAGGTAATCAGCGATGGCTGGGCAAAGGTCTGGAATGTTGAACATTTCAGTGGCTTGATCAATTGCAATGCACTTGATTGAAGGGTCGTAGTTGAGACAGAAAGCAGTTGGTCCAGATGTAAATGTGCGGATTGGGTGTGGAATAGATCCTGGGACAGCAGTCAAAAGTGTCTCAGCAATGAAGAAGAAGTTGGGAACAGGACACTTCGGAGCCCAGATATCATTGAGCAATGCTGTGGGATGCTCCTCAGAATCCTCATCCTCTGCACTTGGATCGTCTACATCACCCGCTGCTAAATTGACTTCTGAATCCGGAATGTCTTGGCCATTATCTGGGCCATTACAAAGGGCGGAACTGAGCCGAGTTGCTGTCTCAAAGGCCCAGCATCTCTCAATGTGATCTAGGTAGCAGCAGATCTGTGAGTCAAAATTGTGATTGTTCATTGAGGCTGCTGGGTCTTTGATCACCTCAACGTGTGCATGTTCAGTCGTATCCACTGACCATTGTACCGGTACACCAATCTGGCTTACGCTGGGTGCGACGCTCTGCATTAACTCAAGTTTGGGAATTTGCCAGTGGTCCAAAGCAGCTCTGCTTTTTACTCCCCTTCGTAGTCCTTCGTCAGTGATGGTAGATTGTGTTCGTGGAACTTAGCGAGAGCATCCTTGATCTTGTCACGTGTTGAAGAAGTAAGGACATGGGCCTGGGCAAGGTATCGAAAGTCCATCAAGGCACAGATGGCTATCACAGCACCTGTTGGCATAGCACCTGCAATGACAGGTACAATGTATCACTGGACGTCGTGTTTTGTACAACCAGTAACCTGCTTCAGCATGGTAATACCATCCTTGAAATGGCGCAAGCCAACAATTGGCTGTAAAATGGAATAGTGGAAGTTGAGTTCTTGGGACCCGAGAGCATTTTTGCACCACTGGACATCATGATCCCAGAACTCCCCATACCAATGGTGCAATGCCTCTGGGGAAAAGAAGTTGGCAGGATTGGATAATGGTCAGTCATGGAAAAATGGTTCGGCGACTCCACTGAGCCTGAAGCATTCACATTGAGTGAAGTACCTCTCCACATTGTCCGGGTCGCATGTAATGCGAGTGAGTTGTGCGAGCGTAGTTGCACAGGTACGCTGTTCGTGACAAAAGGCATCACTGAATTCCTTGTAGGACACCATTGTTACTGGTGAGGTCTTGCCATGCACACACGCCAGCATGCAAGCTTCTGGTGTATCGACAATATATGCAGCGAGAGGGGTGAAGCAATGCTAAAGATTCCCAACAGGATCGGACATCATATGCCCAATATGAGCAGCAGTTTTGAGAGGTTCAACAACAATGTCGAGGCATTGATGAAAGAGGTGCGCATCGAGGATGGAACACATTCTTTTATTTGGGTGAAGGAACTGGGAAATTGGCATAAGCGTGAGCAATAGGAACACATGTGAAGAGGCCTTGTTCTGCACAGCCATCCTAATATTGGCCAGACTGATTAGCAGGGGATGGGCGGCCTTTCTGCTGCACATGTTGGTGATGTGCATCTTATCTGAGGATAGGATTACCCCACAGAGCATTGCACCTTCTGGAAGCTTGGACTGTATCGATCAAAGGGAGTACACGGAAGTGATTGAATACGACTTACTTGCATCCACCACACAACTTCAGCACTCATCCATTCAGTATACTCTCGGACTATCCTCTCCATCATGGTGAAAAGACGGAATGGAGTATAGTCCATGTATGGTGCATAGTACGGATGATTAAATAGTGACTCAATGCAGTCAAGAGCATCGCGGTAGTACAGAATAACGGGATTCTTGGTGGGATGCGACGTAGGTACGATTCAGTAATTCCAATGTGGTCCAGGCGGAAGGAGCTCAGCGCAACCTTGCAACCCCTTCGCAGTCTGAAATGAAAGGGGAAGAGTCTGTATCTACCAGAGGCAATGATTCTTGAATGAGTGGCGAAATTACGATCACCGAAAAAAAATGTACCAAGTTCAATTTGAGATACTCGTCGATTTTCGCCATGCTTAGGCTGGACTGAAGAAGATAGTTGGCCACTTGCCAATCATCATGAGATGCGAATGGGTAATACAGATTGCTTCTGTGAAAGAATGAATAGGTATCCATCCCAAAGCGATCGAGAAATGTCTGGCCGACATCATAGACTTTGCCTGTGCTATGAAAGAACTGAACTTGATGGCCAAGACCTAGTGAAGCAAGGAGAGCTGTGAACGCGGCTGCAGAGGGCTGAGAATTTGCTTGTTCATTGTCTGGCTCATCTTCATCAGAAAGGTTATGATTGCATCCTGGGAATTGGGGAAAAAATCCATATTGAAGTCCTCATCATTGGGAACAGGGGGGAAATCTAAAGAATGCGACAATGGTGAGGATGGCTCGGGGGAACTGTACTTGGAGGAGCTGTTTTCCTCTGTAGCATCCCAGATGGAAAGTGCGACAGGACCTCACTCCCACAAATTGCACTTGGAAGTTTTTTGTGCAAGATGAGCGGCGACACCCCGATCTGTCAAGAAGTGCTTGAGACACTGGGCAGTTTGGCATCGAGCTCAAACTAGTAGGATGCAAGGCAGGTCACGGTGATGGTGGAGTTTGAGTCGAGCCTGAAGCAAGATGGTACAAGCCTGCCCTTACTGTGTCACATAGCCATACACATGGATCGTGCGTGGTTCGCTACTAGCTTGGGGCCTGTGGAGGACTCAGCTGTTGATGTCATGGTGGTGACAATTACTTGGGTGTCATGATATCGCGGTCGATTCCAAGTGGGCTGGTAATTCCTGAAAATTAGTTAGACTCAGAACACAGATTGAAGGCAAAAATTTACCTACCTTCAATGAGTTCATAGTTCCAACAATGACACAAAGGATGCTAAAGTTGCACGAGGTAGATGGTGATTTGATCTTAAGTAGGATTACTAGTACATAATCGCCAAATCCTTGGCAACACGTATCTATAAGTGTCATTTTCACTCAAAGGTACGTTCAACTGCCTTCCACCCTAGAAATCTGACTGGTGCATCCATGGCTGGCTCATCTATGGGCACTGTGGCGACCAACGCCACTGCGCAAGCCACCTCAAACCAGGACCTGAGCAGACAGGTCTCATTAATCTCTGATGGCTCCAAGTCATCAAAGTCTGAGCCTGAGGTGGCCAGCACACTTGGGGAGACAAAATTGGCAATGCTGGGCACTCCTGTCACCAGTTCATTCACTTCCGGCCATTCTTTCCCTGTTCCTGAAATGCCTGGGGTTCCGCTGGCTTCAAATTCTTCCTTTTCATCTTTCGGTGGCTTTAACTCTCAACTCAATGCCAGTATCAGTGATGCTGTCCCTGCCAGAGGGACCCCTTCAGCCATTGGAGCACTGAAGCTCCATAGACATGCTGCCATCTCGTTCCATCCAGCTGCCACCCCGTTTCGAAATCCCAAATCTGGTTCCTCTCGAGTTCTACACTATTCAGATACAACACCAGTGAGTGATATCAAAGTTGTGTGCTGATGAGGTGCTTTAACACCTATGCAGGGTGACAAGGTGTATGGTGACACTGAAGAACATGAACAGGAGGAAGCACAACTCGCCCTAGCAGTTGCGCATGCTCAGCACAAAGTTTATAACCTCGAACACCAGCTCGTTGGTGCATGGGTCGAGGAGTCGGAATCATTGGGAAATTTGTACCAGTTCAGAATGCAGGACACGCAATGCAGGGTTGTGGATGCTAATTTTGATATTGGACTGATTCGTCATGACATCTCCAAGAACGGTGTTCCATTCCAAAGTCAGCACAAGTGTCACCGAACTTCGAGTTCTCTCCACGAGACATTCATTGCTGGTATGTACCTTTCTCAGATTGTTGATTCTATTAGCCTAAATTATTCTCCAACAGCTGATTCTGGTTCCTCCGAACCCTGAGTTTTTTATTGTACTGGAATATGTCTTATTGTCATAGATGTTACATATCACAATATATCATGTTTGGGAAATCTGTTGTCTGTAGTAATACCTTCCTTTCTCAATCATGTACATATGTGACACTTCAGGTGGTTTTGTAGCATCCAAGACACAACATATTGGTTTGACAGTCTGCACATGAATCATCCCCATCACATTCCTTTCAAGTTCAACCTCTAGCCTGATTAAACATTAAGTCACAACACTTCCTGATCAACATTGACCTTCCGCTGTGGCAGAGATCTTGAATTTAAGTAATTCCCACTGTCTCTTTGTCCACTACATCATTTTCACTCAGGTTACGCTATTGATGATATATGTATGCCATCATACCCATTTCTAATTGACACCTACATCAGATCCTGCGCAGCGCGGATACTACTATCCTTTCAACACCATGGACACCATCCCTTGTATCAAGCACAAAGCCAATTGGGCCTTCCGATGAATTTCAACCAATGTTCGACTTTCATGGAGCACCTGGTGGCCTTTGCCACGGTTGAAGGCATTTTCTTTTCAATCACACAACACTCTATCCATTGCTTCTCCGTTCTTTTCTTCAAGTCTTTGAAGGGGTCCTTAATCAGTCCCTTTCACTCTTGATCATGCTGGTGCTCAGTCCAAACTTGACCTGCAATGTCTGCCTTGAGTGTTACACCACTGGGGTCAACATACCCCATGCCATTTCATGTGGCCATGTCTTTTGCCAAAGGTAAGTCCTCAGAGACGATTGAAAGTGGCCATCCATCTCATCAAAGGGACCTGTGCTAGATGTCTCAACCATCTGATGCAACAAAAGTGTCCCCTCTGTCACAAGCGGTTCTTGCCCCGCGATATTCGCAAGCTTCACATGGACCACGATCCATCCACCATCGCTGCTGTCAACTCCCCCTCAGAGCCCATGGTGATTGCACCACAGATTGACAATGAGTTGCAACGGCTACTTGATGACATTACATGTATCAGGAGGGTGGCAAAGTCAACGAGATTTGGAGGGTGATCAATGAGTGTCAAGTATACTACAAGTCGCAGCCTGGGAATCAGGTGCGTCTCCTCCTACTGTTTCAGATCCCTGATGGCATTGGTCTCATGTCATCTTTATCTCCAGTATACATCTGTCAGGGTCAGCTGCCTTTTACTACATAACCTGTTGGAAGCGCAGAGAAAGCTGGTCATGCAAGCAGAACAGCTATGTGAAATGACTGCAACACATGACGAGATACGTGATCGCTTGATGTCAGAACTCAAAGCGGTTTAGCTCAAGTATGAGGATTTGGAATGTACGAGCCGTGATGAAAAAGAGACTGCGCTTGCGATCGAGAAAGGTCTCAGGGAGCATTATGATCAGATGAACAGTTTTTGGAAAGGGTGGGTATTTGCATCATGACGTGTTATCTCTTGCTAATGTCTCAGTTATAGCAAGTAAGTAGATCCGTTTATTTTTGCGCTATCCACCTAAGGCCTGTTTTTAGATGGAGACTGTAAATCATGAATGTCGGTCTTCACAGGAATAACTTGATTGATCTCATTCAAGTAGGACGATGGCTCCACCTCCGCCTCCTCTTCAAGCAGTAGAGCTGCAGTATTTCTACAGGAAAGCGCTAAAATGGTCCTTCTTGGGCAGCGGAGACCTGACTTTGTCTCGGGTGGAGACAGCTAAAGGCAAAGTCATTGACAATGAGTATGACTTTCATCTCTCACCTCTTGCAGAGGTGACTGCACCATTGATTTCGACTGCGCCTTCCTTGATGGCTCTTGGGGACGACTTTGATCAGGATGAGATCGTCAAGGCAAAGCAGGCCAAATCACATATTCAAGAGGAGCCAGAGCCTGAACTGGATGATTCTGGCAATGCCACCGTGATGGCATGTCCATTCCCTGTGCACCTTCAACCGCCTACAACCAAAGTTAATTACCCTGTGCCTGAGTTGCAGTTTACAGATCTCATATGGTACATCTAACCCGGCGAGCCACACAAAGAGAAAGACAGTGTACATAGTACTATGAATTGTGATGCATGCGTTAAGCACCATGGTACAAGGAATGTGGAATGTGGTGGGAATTTTTGTATACTTGTAACACCATACTTCTGTGAATAAAATCTGCTCTGAATGTGGTATTAGAATGCCGGTGAGCACAAGTATCCTCTGCTTGTGCTGTTCCACTCTGTTGACTCTGTGCATGCATGTACATCATGTGCCTGGGTGTACGGCTGTGTGACTGTCAGCTGTGATGCTGTGATGCTGTCACACTGCTGTAAGTTACTGTAACTGGTGTGGTAACTGTCCCAAAAAAGGTGATTTACAGATGTGAGAACAGTAAATGTCTCCAGGATCAAAGTGAGAAAGAGGAGAAAAGAGATCTCTGCATAAAACCTTGTGTCCTTGAAAATATACTAATGCAGGTGGGGTAGAAATATAAGTCTTGGAGGGGAAAGCCCATCTGGCACCAGCATAAGCAGAGGAAAGTGACTCATCCTTGAACATGAATGAACATGCAAGGATCGAATCATCCCGGGTAGAAGTCTTGGCTGTTGACACCTGAAAAGGCATCACCACCTGGCAGGATTTCCTCGAGTGAACCCAAGGTCTGAAGCCCATCTGTCTAAGGAAGGGGACTACCCGACCTTGATGTTGAATAGGCTGGCAGAGATCCTTCTGTGGTAGCAGAAGGGGATCTTGGAAAATCGCTGTCCATCTGATTCCTCCTTGATCTTGGTTGGCCAAAGGTGTCAAGTGATACTCAACGGACTGTTGCCATAGACTGTTCTCGAAGGAGTTGAAGCTCATCGGTGGTAAACCTAGATTCAAGTTCCAGCGTTGGGATTTGGAGAGGTGTGCCATCTAGAGGATCATGTGGTGGATAATATGAAGGTGGAGGAGATGATGCAGGGAGAGAAGGAATAGGAATCGGTTCTGGACTATCAAATGGTTCAGGAAGGGTTGAACGAATAGATTCTGATCTAGTTCTTCCTCTGAAAGGTCTATAAGCAGGAGCAAAAATGTAGCCTCCTCAAACAAGTTGTTCGTGAGGGACTTCAGTTTCTCCAGCACCAAGTCCACTTGTTCCATCACAGTATTCTCCTTCTTCAACGTGGTGTTGACAGGAAGGGCAGGAAAGGTGGAAGGGAGTCAAATCGACAGTAAGTCGGGTATGACAATGGGGATCCTCTAGGCTGAAACAACCCTAAAGGACTCACACTTAAGTGAAGCCTTGGTGCTAGGTCACTTGCACAGAGAAAAAGACAAGAAGAGAGAAGTAGAGTTGCCTGTAGGGGAAACTCTAAGAGAACAAGACTAGTGTTCTCTGGCGCTGCATTGGGGTTTATATAGTAAGTACATGTGCACACAGACCATGCTGTGCTACTGCTATATATAGTAAATATGCTGGACACTGGGTCACGTGATAATACCTGTATACATAGCCTGGCATGCGATGGCAGCTTGAGGCTGTGGTGCAGATCTAATGTGAATGAGAAGCATAGATGTGGGAGATTAGATATGCATGTGTGATAGAAGTGTTGAAGCAGGTATGAAAGGGATGCATGTGAATGCATGAAAGAAATAGATAGGGGTTGAGAATGAAAGAAAAATGATAAGTCCATTATGCTTGAGTAGCGGTCGTAACACACGAGGGCCCGATGTAACCTTTCGGTGATTTATACATGGCCCTCAGGTGGGCTTGACTGAATCTCTCGGCACTTTTGACATACCCCTTACCCAGGCCTGACTGATTGAGTCGGTAAACTGCTGATGATTCTGAAGAGGGCCCGACATACTATATATTGAAGGTTACTATAGCCCTACACCCTCTGGGCCCTTGGTGGGGTCTCCCAAAAACATTGGACTTTTTTCATCTCGGGCTGGTCAACCTTCTAGTCCATGTCCACTACATGGGCTCGCTTCAGCTTGTCATGCCAGTGTCATCTGACCTTGGCAGTGTACATGGCCAGGATGCGGTCTCCGCACTGCATGGAGAGACGGAACGGGTGTGATTCGAGCGTCCAGAAGAAAGTGAACAAGGCCAAAATGTGTTTGTTTGGCCAACCAGCTTCCTTCAAATGTTCAAGGAAGGAGGTTTGTGCTTGGAGGATCTCTGTGAGGGAAAGCTCATGGTCTGCCTTGGCATTCCTGGATGCCTTGACAGAGGTGACCGGGCGGAGCATAAGGACTTCGTTGGCTGCAAGGATGCCAAAGGCATTGTCTGCCTGCAAGTGTGACTGTTTGGTGGCCTCGAAGCAGCCTTCCTTTGTGAAATATCACAATTCAATGTATTTGAAGGCGGTGATCTTCTGGAGGGCAAACTGGGATGGCCTCGACGCGATTGCATTTGGTGTGGGTTCATCTTCCTCAAAGTTGGTGATGGTGGGCTTCTTCATCTCCTAAGGAGGTTCTGGCTGCTCTGGCTGCACCTCTGGTTCGTCAAGTTGCAACCTTGGGGGCCCACCTTGCGGAGGACCTTGGTTGCATCCTGGAGGTGGGTCTCAAGGTTCGGGCCTATCCTGATTGTTACGCCAGGTGGCTTCCAGATGCTGGATGGCTTGGTCTTCATCCCACCCAAAGGCTAACCTGAGTGCCTCAAGCAGCTCGAGCAGCAGGCGTGCCTCTTCATCTGTGAAATCAGGCATGGGGTTTTCTTGGTCCATGCTGAGTGACTACAGGAGGACTCAAGCGGAAGAAAAAGAGGAAGGGAAATAGTGAAAAGAAGGGAATGGCTGTAAGGAATGACTGAGGAAGGAGGGCCAAGCAGCAAGGAGAGCAGCGACAAAGCTCTTGACTGAGCTGTGGAGGAGCGACAAAGCCTGGGCGAAGGGCTCGGAAGCAAGAAGCATGAGAGCTACTTTGCCCACTGGTCCAAAGACTATGGAAGCCCGGACAACCATGCTCTCGCCGAGCAAGTGAATTCGAATTCCGAAATTCGGCATGGCACCTAAGGCAATCAAGTCACCTGGCTTTATGAAGTCCCCTAAGCACCCCATCGGCCGACGCCCTGTCAGTATCGCCGCTTAGCACATTGCGTCGTCTCGTAGATAGTTCAATGTTCCAATGGTACACTATCAATAACATCAACATTTATGGCAAAGTGTATTTAGTCATAGGCCCCATCATCACCATCATTGTCGTCATGATCACCATCCAACAGTGCCAACACTGTGCTGTCATCTTTGTCATCATTGTCATCATACGTCTGTCGATCAAGCTTGGCATAATCTTGAATAATGCCACTCAGAAGTGGGTCGTCGTCTGCATCCAACTCGTCCAACACATGGTGATGCTCAGGCTCTAATCAAGTCTGAATGAAGTGTGATTTCAGTGATAGCGTCATGCCACTCACAAAGACCCAACCTGTTCACTACACCACCCATACATATACCCGGTGTCTTCATTCTCAAGGAGATCCTGCAGTCCCGGCAGCAATTGTGATGTGGTGTCTTCAATCAGGGCATTTTCATCTACAGTCAAAAGGACTGTTTGGAGTGCAACATGGTCATGCTGACACAACACATTAAGTAATGCGTTGTATATGGTCCATACCAACATTCGATCAACTTGTGGGCGGCCTAGACTGTCATAACAGCGCTCGATGAACGTATTGAGAGCAGTCGGAACGAGATCAAATACAACATGATCACTGTTGATGTAGAGCCCGTGAACATGGTCAATAGCTGTCTGATCAACCATGACCTACAATGATATGCATTAACAATAAATTATCACCATACTAGTAACGACGCTTACCTTGAAATCTAGAGCACCATAATCTTGCGGAGATTCATGGATGAGTTCTGAAATGCCATAAGGGAGAATCTAATAGTGATAGGTTACTATGTGTACTTGTGAACACATTGGAAGGCCCACCTTATTGCAGTCGTGTTGCTTGCGAGAGCGATTCACGTGTTGCGTGTAGTTGTCTAATTCTTCTTGTAACCACAGAATGAAAACCCAACAGAATACCATCCTAATTATCTGAGTATCAGTAGATGTATAGTGTGCAAGAGTGGACTCACAGCTGTAGTGTGTTGCCTAGGTCACACCAGCCAGCCTGGAAGCCTAGTTCGAGTATAGCCTCAAATCCCGGAGTGAAGCAGCACCTGAGCTGTGACCAAGCAATCTCTGGTACAATATTCTTCTTCATCCGCATCCAGCAATGTTGGACAAATCCTTGTAGTGCAGGATCTTACATCTGGTGAAGCATCATCTGTGCATTCGCGATATCAAAGTTTTCAGTTCCGGGATCGCTCTGTGTCACCATAGGAACAACTAAAACATAAGCTCTACCTCAACACATCACCGCAGAGCAGTGGTTCATGGCTAGTACTTACAACCAAATTTTTCAACCATTTCAAGATAGTATGACAAAATAAGCTGTGGATTGCAGTTATTGTGCCATACCTTCATCCAAAGTATCTGGCCAGAGAACAGTTCAATCCCCATGTGTAGGGCGAGTCCAAACCGCAGCCATTTGTCGTGCTGGTCTACTACCCAAATGTCATTGACACTGGTGGCCCAGAAGCGACGACGCTGAAGGTGATTAGCTTTCCATGCATGGATCAGCTCAGGCTTGTAGAGAGCAAAGTACTCTTGGACCACATGCCTGTCAGACTCCAGTTGAGTGGCAGCTGCATTACAAAAATACAGTGCGTACCTGGCAACGCTGAGGCCATGCTCATGAAAAAGTAGATTAACCATTTCTCGGGCCCCAGCATTTGGATACGTATTGCGCAGCCTGACCATGTAGGCATGAATGGAGTCTGGGGTGTGACCTTGCTCTCGAGCCTGAGACAACCCAAGACCCTTGCGGATTTCAACGAATTTAGTGAGCCTATCACTTGTTAGTAGTCCGCTGTGATTCCAGTTGTTTCACTGAGATATGTAAGAATAAGACACCGCTTACCCAATCCCATAATGACTAGTATCAATGACCTTCTGGAGCGCAATGACAATCTGATGGTCTGTCTGATGAGAAGCCCACAGCCGTCGAATATGGGGCTCAATCAGTTTCAATGGTGCTAAGTGAAGCACCGGTAAGTTTCTTCCATGTCCACCCAAAACCCTAGCCACTCACGAGTAGGTTTCCATTGGTTAGGCATTATAAACACAGGTCTGAGCCAGTTGTCACCACTGGCAGAGGAATGACAGTGCACAGCGCAAGTTGTAGTCTGAGGGTAAGCGAGTGGGTAACGTAGGGACAAGGGGAATCTTATGATGCTAGCGGCGGCCATTCTCACTTTCATATGGTTACTAGTCTTCAGGCTTCTCACTACAACCCACAATTGTCTTCACTAGCCCTTCACTAACTTCTCCTAAGTTTCTGGGTACCCGGCTGGGAGAACAACTCAAATATTAGGTAATCATTAATGAGGCGTTCACATGTTCAGGGTCTTTCTTCGTGCTACACCCTATGTCCCATACCCACACCTCCCTCTATCCCAACATGATCCACACTGCCTAGTCTCACTTGCATTGCACTTCATGCCCCTTGACCACCTTCTTGCCACAGCCAGTCTTCTGGTTCTTGCTTTAATCCGCATTGTTCATGCTTCAACCACCTTATTGCCACCAATCCTCATTGTCTTTCTGGATCCACACCACCTAGTCTGGTATCTGCCACCTGCATTGCACTTCTGGAACCACGGCACTCTAACCACCGTCTACCAGGAGAAGTTTTAGTCCTCATTTTCAAGATTCACATCCTTCTTCCCTTCGATGCTCCATTGTAGGTGCGCATTTTCAGAGAGGTTCGTGGTCGATTTGATTCAGATGGCCTTATCTCTCGCTGACAACATTGGGTGGCACTCTGATTTGGCATCACTCTTGCAGCACGTGGACAAGTGTTGACTGCCGCTGCAAGCCTGCAGAGGTTCACGGCTGATCAACATGCAGAGGTTCGTGGTCGATTCAGATAGCCTTATCTCTCACTGATGCAGCACGTGCACAGCTTGCATTTTCAGAGAGGTTCATGGTCAATTTGATTTGGATGGCCTCATCTCTCGCTGACAACATTAGATGGCACTCTGATTTGGTATTGCTCTTGCAGTGCGCTGTAGGGATCCATGTCTCCCTAGGTTCATATCTGGTCATTCCACAACATTCCTCCATGTCCTCCTCTGTCCATCCATCCCATCCGGAACATGATTTGTCTTCTATCCTCTACTTCCCATATGTCATTCGCTCCTCATCCACTCTGGACAAACACAATCCGGTATGATATTCCGTTTATCCGATCCGGAAAACATTGGATTAGACACCAGACATGCCGGCTGGTGGACTTGTATGTCCGGAAGTAGTTAAACCTTGTTCTTACAGTCTCGGGAATGCCCGGTGACTATAAATGCACTGTCTTTTTGTTTGAAATACATCTTTCTGCATCCCTTCATCGTTGATTCTAAGTCCTATGCAGTCCCGTGCGACTGCTATCGTTCCCCATCATTCCTAACATTGTTCCTCTTGTTTCCGGACTTCCTATAGTCCACATCGACCTCTGGACAATGTTCCATCTGTTTCCCAATTTTCTGGACTACCTTCTGGACTGTTTCCTTGGGTCCTAGGATACTCTAACCGCCCTTTTACAGTCCTTCCATCAGCAAACCTACATTTTTTCTGAGTTATCAAAATCAATGACATTGCTGAGCTGTCTGACTTGACTGACAGCATGCTATCAGTGCTATCATTCATAAGTAATTCATTGCTATCAGCATTCTCAGAGCTATCAGCATATCAGCTTGTCAATTCACAAGTGATATCAGTCCCATCAGTCCAGCCAGTCAATCAATTAATCATCTGGTTAGTCTTGTCAGTCTTGTCATCCCATCAGTCAGTCAGTCAACCAGTCAACCAGTCATGTCAGTCTATCAGTCAGTCAGGTTGTCAGTCAATCAGCCAAGTTAGCCCATCAGCCCATCAGCTGATCAGTTAGTCATCTCTGTCAGTCACATCAGTTGGTCAGTTGGTCAGTCAGTCAGGTGTGTCAGGTTTGTCAATTTGTCAGCTAGATAGTTAGTTAGTCAACCAGTCCATTCAATAAATTAGCTTATCAGCTTGTTAGTAAATCAGTTCAGTCAGTCAGGTCAATCTATCATTGATTAGGCCATTCAGGTCTGTCAGTCTTGTCATTGATTTCAATGACCCAGAAAAAATGTAGGTTTGCTGATGCATTTTGTGTTATTCCTTGTCAACACTGCCCTCCTCTGAGCTCATTTGGTTTACTCACCTTCTCCATCCATCATTTTCCATAGTCTTTGCATCATTTCCGTGCTCCTGAGCCTTTGTGTGATGTGTACAAGTTAGAACGATGGTTTCAATTGAATAGTTGCTTTTTTTAATCTCAGTTTCCCACATCATAACACTTACCATTTTCAACTCAATTGTTTCATACATCATACGTACACTACCGTACACACCTAGGCTTGCAAGCTATTCCTGTTTGGTTGGCTCTGGTATACCTTTACATAATAAAACGATGAGACCTTGGCCTTTGCAGAGAGCATCGTGTCCAAAACATTGTCGTGACTGTCAACCTTGATTCCACATTGGACCTGAAGATAATTGTCCTGCATGCATGCAACCCGGAGTATAATTCAAAGGTTGGTATTACAACTTGATTAAATATTTGTGCACACTAATGTACTTTTTGCACATTAGCATTTCGCTGCTGTCATCATGTAGTATTCGTGAACCCAAGACCACTTCCCTCATCTTCGCATCAGGTAACATATAGGGCCCTGGCTGAGTCTTCCCTCCATTGTCCATTTACTCACTCCTCGTCTCCAATCCTCCCTCCCTTCTTTTCACCACTTATCATCACCAGATCACACTTCTCTTTACAATGTTGTGCTCCACACCATTCTCCCTTCCCATGCCGTAAGTCTCTCCTTTGCCAATCTCCTTTCCTTTCCAGTATTCCCTCCCTCTCATACAGTCTTTCTCCATCTCACTGTTCACTCCTCCTTGCTCCTCCTCCTTCTCCCTTCACTATGTCCCCCCGATCGCCGATCCAATTCACACCCATCATCTTTCCTCTCTGATCACCATCACTTCCCTTCCTCCCTTCCCCTCCTTTCCTCTCCCAATGTTCATTCCTGATCATCATGTCCCTTCTCTTCTCTATCTATCTTCCTGCCCTCTGGTCCTGTCCAATGTGTGGGTATTCATACCCATTGCATACTTCCTGTCAATACATAACCCCGCTACATCACATATGATCATGTGTCTTATGCATGTTATAGCATCCATATGTAAACATACATTGTATTGTGAACAATATATTCAATCACATGTCAGTTGCAACCAAATACATGCACTACCCTGTGTTCACATCACTATATACACGATTGTGCATTTTGGATACCCTCCCAAATGCACGATAGCACACTTTGGGTGTATTGTCCAAACATATTTCTTGATACGTTTGGTGCGCATTTTGGATACCCTCCAAATTGCGCACCAAAAGTGTTCTAGACTCATATTTGGTGACCCTATAAATGATATACACCAGCAATATGGTTCAAATCTTCGCTGTTTCACCTACATCGCCACCCATCTTATCAAGACACTGTCTGAATGCACTGTTGCATTATCAAAGACATGTTCGACAATGTATAATGTGTCACCTCATACCGTGCATTTCAATACTAGGCCTCTGAAATGTGCAATACTATACTGAATCAATCTGTGGCGCTAACCATTAGGGGATGTTTCAATGCTTTTCAAATATATGTTTAGACCTGCCCTAGTGCACATTTGGGAGGGCCTTCCAAATGCATGGTACAACATGTTTCAACATCAATTCCGATTCTCGTACAGTTATGGGTTTGTTTCTGTCTTTGCTTTTTACCTCTTTCTTCAGGTCATATCACCTGTGGTATCCAGACCAGACCAGACATATAATTTACTCAACCATGCACACTGTATAACATGTTCAATTACACTTGTGTATGGTATGTATTCACTAACACCCATCATATTGTGCATTTCACCTACCACTCAAAATGCGCAATACAAGCTTGGTATCATTGTTACGAGAGGTTACAGTGAAGCATCAGGATTGTATATTGAACCACTACCACACTGATCAGCAAACTAGGGTATGATTGCACAGTGCTGTACAGTGATACAGTGTGGTACAGTGGTACAGTTAGGTCCCCACTGTACAGTGACATAAAGTATGGCTAAAAGTGATTTTCTTTGCTTAATAAGCAATATTTGTTGTGCCTGTGAAGACTGTACTTGCACTGTACTCACTGTAACTCACTGTACCCACTGTATCACTGTGGTAAAATCACTGTTTTGCTGATGCTGTCTCTTAATTCTGCTGCTGCTCTGTCCAAACACGATCTCGCCACTAAAACAGCTTCAAGCAATGCAGGCGAATAGCGCAGTTCAATATTCTTGTACATTCAAAGATTAATTGACTATATCCATATATTTCAGATTGTCAGAAATATGGTATTAGTGTGCTTGCAATAAACGAAGACACCCTGAATGACCCCGACCTATGGAACATGAGTTTTGACACCTCCCATGTTCCGCCGAAGTAAAACATTCTCCACCATAAGTCTATCGAGTCTGACCAATACTGACACCTCGTTGTATCACCGGAACAGCTGAGCATGTTCAATGGCCATCTTCCTCGTTTGGCCCAACTCATCCAACAGGACCATTTGTTCACGAGCTGGATTCATTGCATCCATATCAATCATAATATTTACACTGCCAGTCTCTCACATCATGGCGAACCTGCCTTCTGCCCAGTGTATGGCCGTCTTGGAGACTTTCATGTCCTTCTCCCAAGGGGAACTCCCTTTCAGGTGCTCTCGGCCACGCTACTGCCTTTGAAGAGTCACGTCTTTTTGGTACGGGTAGTCATTGTAATGAACACTGTAGGAGGATAGTGATGATGTGGATGCGGAGTTGGTGGTTGAACGCAAGCAGTTGATCGCGAGTTGGACAGACATCAGCATAGAAAGTGAGGTTGGAAGTGTTAAGCTCCCATTGTAACATTGGTGACAACTGCATGTACTGGGGATTCGGGTTTGGGATCTCGTAGAGGATAGCAAATGTTCCCAACTAGACTTTTTGGGGGCAGACGAACGTTGTTCAACGTAAATAGAGGCACTGATGTCGATATTGTCATAGCAGAAGATGAGAGTGGCATTCCTGATACAGTTGCGAGATCTTATCCCAGTCCACGTGATCTCAGACAAGTCCTAAATAGGGTTTACAGTCACGCAACCCTGAGAATCTGTGCTGCCTCCAAAATTTTCATGGATTTTACAGACCATAGCTTCCAATAACAAAGTTTCAGGTTGCACGACACTCAGTCCCTGTGAAAACTAGGTATGGTCGGGTTGTGTCCGAGATGATCAGATATTAGTAAATAGGTAGATAATATGTGAACGAGATCTGATAATATGCCCCCGCCAAAATGAGAGTTATATGATATTTTCGATATGAGGGGGGAGCATGACATTGTTGAAATCTGGGTATTCGCTTTCTGCACTTCTTTTACATAACCCAGATTCTAGACCTGATTACATCAGTATTCTAGATTTTCGGACACTAGGTCCGATTACACTATCACATATTACTCATCTTATGACATCATAGATAACCGCTATTATTGCTATTGGCTATAGATAGGACTTTTATCGTTCCTATTTCGTATCTTTACCTACCCTAGAGTAGAGGCATACAGGTACAAACAAATACCTGATCACTATATAGAGGAGAGCTCATTCGATATCGCTCTCCTCAGTTCTTTACTCTCTACTTTATACAAGCTCTTC
>JBBPJQ010000180.1:0-37944 GCA_038088795.1 Boletus rex-veris
GAGTACGCACATAGGCGTGAAACTGTTTGGTGGCTTTAAGGGTCTGATCCTTGGTTTTAATGAGGACCAGCCAGGCCATGGATGTATAGTCATCATAAAAGACGACTGCGTACTTGTACTTATGGTACGATTCGATTTCAAACGATTTGAGGTCAGAATGAATTAATTTAAAGGGAGTGCTGGCACGCTTCTCGCTATGAGGAAAAGTACGGTTGGGCTGTTTGCCCATCTCACATCCGGGACAGATAGGAATGGTGGATGGGATGTCCACGTCCGGGAAGTCTTTTATGTGCTTCTTAGCTGCGCGGAGCACGTCGCGTGAGGGGTGGCCTAAACGGCGGTGAAGAAGTTCATAGTCCACAGAGGTCATTGACGCTAAGTCGGCATGAGGACGAACAGTGGGTGCACGTATCCAGTACATTGTGTCACCATGAGAGTGGAAACTTAGTACCATTTGTTTCATGCATCGATCAATAATATTGATATGACCAGGAGTGGTCTGGAGCGACATACAGGCGTCGGTAAGTAAGGTACCCATTGATATGAGTTTTACAGTACAGGATGGCATGTAAATGACTGGCGATAACTGCACAAGTCTACCTTGGTAGCGGATAACCACTGTTCCTTTGCCTAAGATGGTCGCACGACCATTTGCCATCTGTGAGTAGGTTGGTAGTAGGAACGGCGTGTACTCAACCAGATCGTTTAGATCGTTTGTGTAATGTGATGATGCTCCTGAATCTAGGAGCCACATGTCAGGTGGTGGGCGTAACAAAGTGCGCGGTACTCCGTTTGTCTCTACTGTCTGAGAACAGTAGGTGCCACAAGTGTAATGCAAGTGACAAGAGGAAGGTATGTGCCTAGTGGGAGGTACTCACTAGGTCTGAGGATAGAGGTTGCTAGCTTGAGGAGCAAGTGGATTTATAGAAGCAGGAAGAGCTTTTATAAAGTGGAGTGTAAAGAACTAAGGAGAGCGATATCGTATGAGCTCTCCTCTATATAGGGATCAGGTATTTGTTTGTACCTGTATGCCTCTACTCTAGGGTAGGTAAAGATAAGAGATAGGAATGATAAGAGTCCTATCTACAGCCAATAGCAATAATGGCAGTTATCTATGATGTCATATAATGAGTAATATGTGATAGTGTAATTGGACCTAGTGTCCGAAAGTCTGGACCAGTGATGTAATCCAGTCTAGAATCTGGGTTATGTAAAAGAAGAGCTGAAAGCAAATACCCAGATTTCAACAGCTTATATATCACAGAATTGAAACATGCCTGGACTGGATTAGTATAATACATTCCCATCTGGTTCTAGCGAGTCCTGTCATCCAGATGGAGCTGGTATCATCTGGACACAATGAGATCTGGACACAATGAGAAACCCAGTGGTTTAATCAATTGCTAACCATTGGCACTCCTCAACATCTGGAATTGACTTTCCCCATGTTGTGGTGTGGTTTGATTATCCACCTGGAACTCTTTTCGCATTTTCAGGTATGTTGCTGGTATATGGTGTTGGGAGGTGGATGAAGCTTATGCCTGTATTGTGTGGATCATCCCAGACAAAGTTCAAAAGGCGCTGGGTGTTCTATGGTGCAATTATGCACATGTATATGACCATGTTTCATTGCTGCTAATGCATTGTCAAGCTCTTCTGAGAAGTTCTGAATCTCCAGAATCCTAGCAATCTACTGCATTCAACAATGTTGTTCTGCCTCTTTGTGGATGTAAACCTATATTACTCTATGATACATTAAAGTTGGAGTTGGATGGGGCACAAGGTTGACTTGAAGTACTTTTGGGGTTGTGACTGGCCAGATTCTTGTGGTGCCACATGTGATCACATGCTGAGATCACAAATCATAATTGCATTGCAGTATTCAAGTTGGAACTTTAACCTAAACTCACAGCAGTAGTCACAATCTCTTCAAGACATCCAGGACTCAACTCCTGTTGGTAAGTCAATATTCAAGATGCACTCACCTGTGATCAACTGTTCAATGGTTTACCTTCCACCAGTGCTGCTAGCCTTACAACTCAGGATCCAACATCTCTGCACTATCTGGTTCATATTATGGCTGGAGACTTTGACACTCTGGGTTTCTTGTCTTGGTGGCCCACAGATCTTCTCTCCAGTTGCTCTCCTTAGGTGCCACTCATGTCCCAATGCCCTGGATGTACCCAGGTGATCATCAACATCAGCTGCTTGGTAGCTTTCAGCACCAATTCTCATCACAGCAGCCTCCTCCTGCAATGACTTGAGAATATGGTCATCAGTGCCACTGCTGGTGTGATTGATCCAATGCTTCAACAGAAGAAAGGTAGAGAGTCAGCATTCTTAGGTAGAACAGTGCCAAAATCACTACAGTAAATATGTCCTATACAGCCAACAGGCTTCTCGCCCATATGCGATTCCTGTAAGGACTGCCTGGGCTTCTCAGAATCCACTGCCAAGTAGGATGAAGAGGATTTTGTAGAGAGGTGCAGACAGAAAAGCCAGAACACAGGCATCTGCCCCCTTTACATTCATGGTTTTGCTGTACCTAGTTATTGATATTCCCTCTGTACCCTAGAAGACAAGGTTTCGTGGTCTCTCTGCATTGCAAAACTGATACTGCAGGAGCTGCATAACCCTCATTGAAAGGTGCAGGCTAACATAAAGAAGGTGTGTGATGTACCTTCAGACTTCATCTGCATGGTCCAAAAAGGACCAAATGGCTGCCATATTCCACACCCATTCCTATGGCCTGACAAACATACCCAGTCTACACCTTTCCACTGCTGCAAAGAAAAATGAGTATCTCTCTTTCCTGTATGGCAACTCCTTCCTCCAGAAAGCAGTAGCCTTTCTGGATGTTTTCTATGTTATTCTTGACATGAGGCATTTCCAAAGGTGCTGGTCAGGCCATATTCCCACTGAGCAGAGTGAAAGAATCTTTGGTCCACTTTATCAGCTCTTATATCCCTCCCCTAAGAGCATTCAAATACAGTGTTTCCATTTTGATTTTGATCCACTTGAAATCCTGGTCTACAAATATCTTTGGGTCTTTTATTTGCAAGAGTGCGAGTGCTGTGGCAAATTGCTGAAGTTCTGATATCATATTGAAGGTTGACAGTCTATCTAACTGGAGCACAAGTAAATTATGGAGGCTAACTCACCTGAACAAGTAGGCATGCATAAAAAACGAGATTGCAAAACAAAGCAAAAGGAGAAAGTTGAAAAGATGAAGGTAGTGTTCTACTCATTTGATCAGGCCTTCCCATGGCTACTCTCCATTCTTGAAAACCAGGGCCTCATGAAGTGTGGTAAGCAAGCAAAAATACTTCAGCTTTGCCAGCACAGGTGTCAGGTTGCTTGCCTGCATGAAGGTACCATCACCACCCAACACCAGTAGCCGGATGAAGTGTTCTATTGGATTCTCCCATCACAACCACATTTCAGGGCCAGGATTGTATATGAGGCTCCAACAGAATAACTGATATGCATGCTGCACAGCTCCCTTTAAACATTTGATGAGCAGGTCAAGCTGCACTGCTGGTGCTCAGTATATTTGAACTTTAGCCTGCAAAGGTGGCCCTGTCTCATCCATACCATTGCCCTAACCATCTGTATGAAGAGTCTGGTATAATTGTTATCGTCCTTGATAGCATTTTGAAGTACCATTTTGACCTGGTTTGCCAGTTGTGGTCCCATCAGTATATTACTGTTGCTGACCCCTCTGCAAAATGAGGCTTACCATTCTATGGGGCAATCTGGACCATTCAGTAATACTTTCCTCAGCATAAATGAGTGCTTGAGTTCCTCTTGTGTTGTTTTGTGGTAACTCAGCACAGTCCTCTGTAAAACATTAAAGATTCCTCTATGCTTGTCTACTGATCCACATCCTCTCAAATCTCCAGCATAAATGTGTCCCAGTGTGTAGTGTTCAACAGCAGGGGGTGGTCCCATGAGCCACTCAAAACCTGCCTTCTGTAGGAACATCACATGCAAATAATTGTGGGCATCTACATCTGACCATGCGGTTAGCTGCAGGTCAACCTCAAAGTAAACACGGCCAATGCCCAGGAACAGCACTTGAACCTTTGACACTCAATACTTTGTTGTGGCTAACATACTCCCCTTGTTCCTTCCTCCCATGTCTGAGCATTGCTTCTGACAAACCTTGAGTTTCAAGCACCAATGGTCAGTGACATTTGACTTTGTAAAAAACAAATAAAGCCATTCATCCTGGCACCATTCACTGGTATACTGCCCACAATATTGGAAGGTGCTAACTCATTATGAGGTGGCCCTTTTGCTCCAATGTTAAAACCTTCAAGAAAGCTCTTATAGAGGTAGGCTTACCTTGCAGCCTTGCCTCACCAGGAGTGGTGGCTTCCATTATAAAAAGCAAGCCCTCCACAGCCAGTGAGGGTGGGATGGATGGGTTTGGTACCCAGGCACCACTGTTCAAAATTTCAACCCATGCTGCTTTTGAAGGTGCCATTGAAGACCAAACCTGAAACGACCTAATATCCTTCTATGATAAAACGGTTGTTTATGCTGTGTGGTTCACAGTCTATATGGTGCTTGCAATGAGTTTGTCTGATGACCAAGAAGTTTGGCAAGAAGATAATCACGTGAAGAAAACAAGTTAATGTCTCTGATATGATTCAAGGACTATGGAGGACAAGAGGGAAAGATCAAAGGGAAATATCAAGAGAACAAGACTGGGGAATACATGGTGCTAGAGCGAGCCTTTATATACTATGCAGAAAGGTGCACAGACCATGCTGTGTAAGTACATGTGTTTAGTAGCGAGGCAATGATAAGCACTGCTGAGATATGAGTGTCTATTGCTATTGGATGATAAGTAAGATGAATCAATAGAAAGGAACATGATGTATGCACGCGGTGCATAGCCAAGGGCATGAGGAGTGTACATGGGCATAGCCTGGTGGGCACGAGGACAAGGTGCGGTAAAGGTGAGGTGAACATGAGGTGAACACGTGGTGTCCATGAGGTGGGAACATGACTGAGCACATGACTAGATAAGATAAGATCCTGCAAGATTACGTGTCTTGATAAGATACGAGCGAGTGTTGACGAGATAGATAGTGGGGCAGGGCGAGCATAACAAAACCTACTATGATATGGTTGAGAGCAGGTACCAAGTGGGCATGTGTACCCATTCTCCTTAGGCATTATGGCATACTCCTTGCTTTCATAACTGAACAAGAGAGTACTATGCCTGGCTGAACAATGGTGATGCAGAGTACCAGCAGACTCAAATTGCAAGCTGCAAGCATGGCACCCATGTGATACCACATCAAGTGAGTGGTTGGGCAAAGTGTCAGACATAGCAAGGGGAGGGTTAGTCATTTGGTTGAGCATTCCTCTCAGGAAAGTCCACTTTGCCATTTATACAAATAGGAAACACACCTTAGGCCACTTTTCTCCAGTAGCAATGAAGGTACCTTCTAAGAGCAACCTCTCTGTCATTGGGCCCAGGAGACCTTTTTGAGCAGATTGACTCACGAGCACCATTGCAAATGGACCAAGCAGTCATATTCGTCAGTAACTACACACTTTCATTAGCAAATTACTGCTAGTCATCTAGCATCAGCAAACCAGTGATTTTTACCACAGTGGTACAAGTGGATACAGTGAGTATAGTGCAAGTACAGTGCTTACAGGCACAACAGATATGGCTAAAAGTGTTTTTCTTTGCTTAATAAGCACCATTTGTTGTGCCTATGAATACTATACTTGCACTGTATCCACTGTACCACTGTGGTAAAATAGTCCAAGACTCTCTGGTCTTGTTCTCTTGAGGTTTACCCTCCTATTGATTGATCTCTATTGGTTGCTTCCCATTGCTTTGCTCTATAGACACTAGTCCCATAGACAGGGGTTTGGTAGTTTCACACATGGCTCTTGTTCCATGCCCACAAGTTCTGACTATATTATTCATTCACAGTTCTGTTGATGGTGGGAACCCTTGATCAATATGGTGTTAGGATTGGACAGGTATTGGACACCTGGTTCAGTAAGTGCAGTCATGGTGACAGCAATTCAATACCACTGTGAATATAAGGGAAATAAGCCATCATCTAGCCATATATGGGGCAAGTTCATATGGAACAAGTACAAGTCTTTCCTCAACATGGAGAAACAGTTTGTCAACCTCTCAGCTTCCCCTCACATTACTGTCCAGAAAAAAATCACTGTCAATATTTGATATGACCATGCAAGAGACCAAAGGGAGGCAGCTCTGTCAGGCACTACTAGATGAGACATTTGGTATTGCTGTCAACAGGAAGAAAGATGATGACAAAGGGAGCTGGAAAAGGAAAAAGGAAGGACAGGCTGAGCAAGAAGTAGAAGGGGAAGATGAAAAAGGAACATACTACCATCAATAACAACAATGACAATGATGATGAAGATGACAAAGCAGACAACAGCCCATGGTTGAACAGCAATGAAGATAGCAATGGCAATGGCAACAAGAACACAAAGGAGGAGAAGGCCTGGGTTAGATATGAGAAGATAATGGAAAAACCTACTGATCTTGAGGGGCAAAGAGTGGGAGGAGATAAGGAAACTGCTCATCAAGAGCAAACTGGACAGGCAGGAAAAGGACATGCCAGTCCTGGACTTCATGAAATCCTGTCCTAGCTTCATTCATCACTGGAAGAAGTTATCATGTCTACTGAGGAGCGTCCAGACCACCACCATCTCATGTGAACTTGCACTTATGGATTGGACAACATGGGATGGAAGGACATTTCCAGAAGCTCATTTGGCTGACACATGCAAGTATTGGTGGCCAGTGATTGTGGAATCAAGTACAATCATCTCTCATACAGACCTGAAATGATTCAGTGTAACAAACTCGGGGGAGCAGCAACACTTTGAATTCATTCACAGGACTTAGTCACCCTGTTCTTCATGCCAAAGGATCCCAGGCAGACAGCAGTGCTGTATCAGATATTATTAAAGGATCTGCTCAGATCAATATTGCATGGGTGAAAGAAGGGCATGGGCACTATACTAATGGAGGGAAGGCTATCCCCCAAGGGGTGTGTCACTTGGCCAGACAGCATTTACCAGACAGTGCCAGAGAATGGGATCACACTCCATGTTGTCAAAAATGAGCTCACTTGGCAACCAGCAGTTACTATCCAGAAAGCCATTAATGGCATCCAGAAGTTGCCAGAGGCCTTGACAGGCAGGGCACAACAGTGCAACAAACCACCACTTGACAAGGACATAGCTTTGGTATTACACGCACTTGTGAAGGTGATCAGATAAAAACACCCTTATTAAGGTCAATTTCACAGCTTGTAAAAACCTAACCTAACTCCTCAGTGACAGCATAATGAGATAGAAGTTGAGAATTCCCAGTGCAGTGATAAGCCACAGGTTGGTCCTGTTACCCCACTGGCCTCCATGCAGCTAGATACCATTATCCAGCAATCATGCATTACCAAATGAGGTGCAGTTACTTACAGGACATGTGTTGACAATGTCCATGCAGGCAGGCCAGACCCAGTGGACAGCAGATGCATGCTGCATCACCAATCCAACCCCTTTACTTCCCTGCCACTCCAGCCACAGCTGTAGCTGTACACTGTGGGAAGTAAATACACTGATATCCATTGTTCGTAACACTTGAATATTGGATTCCAGTGATATACACACTGAATAGGCCACACATTATTTTCAGTGATGCACTGATTGCCGAACTCGATGTTTAAAACATCACTGATCATGAAGGTAACACTGATAATCATATCGAAAGACGAGATAGACACTGAAAATAGTGAAGTCATTGAATACAAATCCAGTCCTCTATTCCGAGTCGTCTTCGTCACTTTCCAGCTCCGAGTCCACTCCAAGCTCATTGTAGTACACAAATGTAGTCTTGGCTGTACCTATCGAGCAGTCAATGATCCCCCAATACTTCCGTGTCTCCACCCTGCCAATGCATGCTTTGATGTTGTGTAAGTCAGTGACAATACTGGTACCGAAAGAGGAAAAATGGGTGTTTGTTACAGCTGCATCTTCGCCATTCGTCTTGACAGGAGTGATGAGTGCAAGAAGAAGGGTGGAGTCGCTGAGCTCTCTCCAGATGGCATCCCGACCCAGTGAGCAGACAAGTATTCGTTCAAGGCGGCCATATTGTATTGCAACCATTGTCTCGTTCACATCTTCGACTTCAAGCTCAATCTCGTACTGCCAAGGATGAACTCGGGGTCTTTGTCTCAATAGTTTATCAGACTTACTCGTACAAATGTGTTATCCCGGCGTGATTTGCAAAACCTTCGGAATGAGTGTTGTGATTGAATCCTGTCTCCGCCTTCCCGAATGCACAATCTCGACCATGCGGGCATGATGCATGGTAGATTTGCAATGACTTTCTCGAGTTGGCCACCAACTATTGCCTTGAGGTAAATGGCAACCCAACGACGAAGATCAGTATCAGGCTGATACTTCACATAATAGGGTCCCAGTAGGGCCTGCATTGGATCTGATCCCTTCGTAAAACTGATGCAGAGTGAACACAAAGAGATTAACCTACAGTTTGTGTATACATGCTCGTTTCTTGAGAGACGTTCACGCCGGCACGTGCCACCAAGCTCACCTAGTTCATCCTCGAGACCATATTTAGCTTGGAGTTGGCCAAGGTATGTCATGTGAAGCGTATGACGGTTCAGGCTGGCCCAGGGAGAACACCGCGACCGCAGTGCGGATTGCAACATACCACAAAACCGCTCTGTCAAGAATGTCCAGCTAGTCCAGACAGGCCCACAAAATCTGATGCCGGCAACAACATGGAGAAGCCCATGGATAGGTAGCGTGCATGTTGAGAGCCGTTGCTCATCGTGCTGGTAATAGTACCTTCATTGGAGTTAGTGAGACCAGCCAGCAAATTACTAGATCGAGCTAGCTTACTCCTTGTATAATGTCACCCACCGAATTAACCCTACTTCAATGTCGTCGAGCTTCTGTGTTGTCAGTGAAAATTGGATCATCTTCCTCATTAGCTTAGCAAGAAGTTCCATGTGTTGGTAAATTTTCTCGTCAGGAAAGTGACCCTTGAGTAAAAACGGGGCGAGATACATGAACCAGAATCCCCATGCCTCAGCAGTGAATGTTGAGCGGTCCTCAGCTATGTTCCCCAACACCCACACGAAGCTAGCTGGGATGATTGGGATTGCCTTTGCAGTTTCTGCACCGACCTGCTGCCAATCTGGAGGAGCAAGTTCGTATTTTTCCCTCCCTTCATCAAGCCCTTTGAAACGTCCTGTCCAGAGTGCGACAAGTGTGGGCACCACATTTTCTAAACAGAGATGCATCCATTCCCATGGACAAGAACATGCATAGTCTATGCTCCAAACATGGCGTAGTGCCGGCGGCCCACGGATACCAGTCTCCTTGTGGAGTTCTTCGTGTGCTTTCTTCGTTATGGTGGGATTCACAGCGGGATTCAGCCTTGCGATAGTAGTGAGGTATTCAGCATGTGAGCGTAGGTCTAATGCATGGGGATTGATCGATGGATGGGTTTGAAGAGGTGAGTCTGGGGTGCACAGGGGGGCATAGTACACAGTGGCCTTGCCACGAATGCCTTGAATCTTGCACGAGTGACACGGATGGACAGCATTGTGACCCTTGATGTTGAGTAGTTTCTCGATGGCAAGAATGTCACCATTTTTGAAGAGGAGGTAGGCGTGAAGGGGAAAACGCTGTTTGGATGACACGTCAAAGGTTTCCACACCAGTAGCAAGAGCTGCGAGCTCATCATCGAGAGGAGCAAGAAAGGACTCCATGTCCTTCGGCTGGCGTGGTCCCGGGATAATGCCAAGACAGATTAGGTTCGTGATATGAGAGCGCGTTTGTGGGGGAAGATTGAAATTCTGGAGGAGAATCGGGGTGGCAGAAGGACCTCCCCGGCGACGTTTAAATAGGAGGTAGCTGTCGACCGAAAGCCCAAGTGCAATATCATACTTGTACTGGAAGTATTTGTGAGATAAGGCGACCCCATCGACAGTGACTGGAGTGTTTCGAAGTGTCTTGTACCATTTGCCATCAAATACATCTCTGATTGCCTGTGACGAGGGCACAAAGCAATGGCGATACAAGATGGACTGTGTGCTGTGCTCGTTCTGAAAGAAACTTTGGAGGCGTGGAATGAGAGGGAGATAGTAAAATTGACGATGTGGTTTGCGGGATGATGAGTATCGGGGCTCATTGCAGTGCGGGCAGTGCTCCGCATGGATATGTTTTCGTGTGAATGCGATGCATGAGTTGATACAACAGTCGATTGTATGAGGGCAAATGTTGGATAGCAGGGCAAGGCGGGAGAGGATAACCCACTCGGAATCCAAAGTGAGCTTGTGACGGAATGAGTATCGAAGTTGATTATACGCTCTCCGTGGCATATTCGTGGTCATTTTCAGCTTGAAGGCTTGAATGTTGTCCCGGTCCGCTTCAGTGAGCATACAGTTTCCTAAGTCTGGTTAGTGATGAAGTCGGAGAGAACCATAAAAAACGCACTGATAGCATGGAGCTCCTCATCACACTTGGGCCCGAGCCATGCCTCCAACTGCTCCTCTATTTCCATCATCATAGTTGTGAAGTCCAGAGAAGCAATGTTCTCATCGTCTTCGTTGAACTGAAGGATGGCTGTATCCGAGGCATTATCCTGACTGTCCATGGTAATTGGCGTGAGCGGGCGTGATTGAGTTGTAACATCCCCATCGAACTCTGCAATCAGCCCATTGTCAGGCTCATCGTTGAGTCCTGTGTTGTCCCTGGCCTCGATGCTCAGTTCTTCTTCATCCTCACACTCGCCAACCTCAGATTCGGGCCCACTGACTTCACTTGCCGATGCTTGCAATTCCATAGGATCAGCTCGCTCGTAATGTCGATCACGAGTGCGCTTGGAAAGCAACTTGTAACAGTTAGACGAGCATCGACAAATTTTGTAGTTGTCGCGGGACTGCGTGAACTGTCCCCTTGAGTGTGGCATCCTGGACAAAGGTTATCAAGCCTTGCTGTCATCGTGGGGACAAGTACTTGCCTGACATAGCAGTACCAGCACCAAGAGATTTTCAGTGAAGTGTCGGTCGGACAGGGCATGGGGTCAGTCACATGTTTTCAAGTCACGTGCTAGTTCTGCCCCGTGTTGTGAAAGTCCCCCAGCTCATTAGTGTTCTACAACCACTTCAACATGTCAACTTGCCCCACTGTGACACCTCGCACATCATGCCTATCATCAAGACTATTCCTCGCATTTATGGCGACACCACCTACTTTGATGTCTTGGGCATTATCCCCAACGTTCGCAATATCTATTACCAGATGGACATGGATGTTATCTCGCCAGGTACAAAAGTAAGCAGTTGATTTTCTCTATTTGACTGTTATCCAAACCAAATATCAGAAAATCATTTTTCGCATGTGTGAGGATCCATCGTATCCCTCCCTTGAACGGCAGCAAGAAGCGGCTCGTGCAGAGCAATGCAAATTTGCTCAAGCTACGGGACTCTCTCTTCCCCTGCCTCCTCCATCACCTATTGCCACATCCAGCAACTCTCAGATATTCGACTCGGATGCTTGGACCAACTTCAATGTGACAGCGTGCATGCCCACTCTGACGACAGCGTTGACTCTGGCGACTCTGGAGACTCTCGCTTGGCATCAGAACTGGAGAAAGCATCGAGGGTCTGGAAAGAGCTCACATTTTGCAAAGTTGACTGCGTTGCTTTGTCACTTGAATTGCTTCGAGAAGACATGAAAAGTCTTGTGAAGATCCAGCGGCAAGATCAAGAGACCAATCGGAGGAATCAAGATTGATCATCGGGGAACAACTTGAAGGAGTGGTGTGCTATCGAGCGTCAAGAGCGAGAGCGAGCATTGTGGAAGAAGACATCAAGGACAACCTGGCAGGAGCCCCGAGCAAGGGGATTGATGAAAGGACCACAGTCACAGAGGGAGATGGACCCAGTGTCGAGTTCCGAGGGTGCCGAGCATGAGCTTGAAATTAAGGTCAAGAGTGCAGACGAAAATGATGGCTCCTTCTCCCTCCACTCTGTACAGATTCAAGCTGATCCCTGCTCGTTTCTCCTACCGTGTCACAGAGATCCCAGCAGCCGGCTTCTGACCAGATCCGAGATTGTTCATAGAAGAGTCAAGCGCAGCCTCAACACTAGCAGTGACCATGACTATTTGCTGTCTACCTCATTGTCATCATGTTCCAGCTGAGGCCTCACTTCTTCTCCTAATACATTCTATACCTACGTACATTCTATACCTACACCTATCCCATAGTAGTTTTTTACGCACATAATATTAGATTTGTATTTAGATATGCAACTTTGTATACTTAGATTAGATCGTCTTCAAGTGGCCACGTGACCTCTTGACTGTCGCCAGCCTCACTGCATTGATTCTCTTACCATCACATTCAACACATCACTACGTCGCCACAATGCCCCGCCCACCTCAGAAACCCAAGATCAGCAAGCTGGATCATGTGTCTGCCATCTTCAGTGAGCTAAAGGAAGAAATCCATGAATTGCAAGCGAAAAGGAAAGCCGAGGAGCAACAGTCACTGAAGAGGCCCGCCAGCAGCACCGAGATGAAGATCCCCAGACCCAAAGGCTCAGCGGGGCGCTCGCCGCCTCATGGTTATAATATTCAGGACTCTGTTGGCCTTGCTAACGACAGGCGCCAGTACAACGCGCTGTGTGTACGTGATGTCCATCCCTCTTTTGCTACCGGTTGACTGCTTGCACAGGATCTCGCCCGCGAACTCAGTCACAAGTACCTCGAGGTAACACAGACTATCAGGCAACAGGACGAATATGTGCTTTCACAAGTTCTCGTTTTGGTAAGTACTTTGGATACATGAGCACAATCTAACTACTCTCCATTCACACAGGCACAAGAGCACGTGCCGTATCTCAAATGTTTTACCAATAATTGGCCAATGAAAGACTTGATGGTGCGCTTCCTGCGCAATCATATCCAGCATGCCAAGACTCACCACGACCCAATTGTTGGGGATGACAATCCGAGCGGGGCAAGTAATGAGAATGCAGATGACGCACAAGATGAGGTCAATGAGGTCGAAGATCAGAATGCAAGTGAGGCTGAAGATGACCCTTTGGAGGTGCAGGAGGCTTTGGACGATGCGATGGTCACCGTGCCTGTCAAGAAGCCCTCGAAGCAGCTGGGATCGGCAGGTTCTAATGTCGCAACTAAAAAAGGTAAAAGCAAAGCGTCGGGATCGCAAGGCCAGGTCGCGGCACCTGTCGCTGCACCTACTCAAACACAGGCGAATACTATGGTGGAGGCGCAGGAGGCTTTGGACAATGCGATGGTCACTGCGCCTATCAAGAAACCCTCGAAGTGCCAACCCCGCAAGACCAATGCGCAGGAGGCACCTGCGGGTTCAAATCTCGCTGCTCAGAAGGGTAAAGGCAAAGCGCCGGGATCGCAGGACCGAACGACTGTCACCGTGTCTCCTCCTCAACTTGAAGTGCAGGCAGTGCAGTCTTCAGACGATGCAACAGTCACCACACCTATCAATAGGCGCTCGAAGCGTTGCCACGAGAGCAATGAAGAAGAGACACCCACGCATTCAAATCTGCCTCACAAAAAGTGTAAGGCAAAAAAGGTGATGATATATCTTGGTCCCCTGATGGTCCCTCATTTGACGGTCATAGGATGATGTATCACATGATATCTCCGACTCCGAGACCTCGGACATCCTGACATCCTGCCCAGTTGGTCATGAAATTTGCCAGGACATCATCCCCCTGAACCCACCTGAGCCCCTGGCGGGAATGATCAAGCGGGCAGAAGAGTTAATCTGCAAGCATGGCACGCGTAACACCATTGAATTCACCAAACTTTCAGTCGACATATGCAGGGCCCTCCAAAATGAATTAGCGTATGGGCAACGAGTTCAAGAAGTGCGGCGCTGGGGATGGCCTATGAAGATCTCTTGGCACGAACTTCCAGGCCGCAAATGGCAATGAAGGACAATATTCAGCAGCTCTTGCTCGATCCCTCCTCGCGTGCGGAGAACCCAGTCCATGAAATGTTCCTCGACAATCTAGAGGATGCCGGCCTTGGGCAGGACTACCAGAAATTAGGCCGCCTTGCCTCAGCCCCAATGATCGTCTACCGTAACTCGCAACCTGGATAGTAAGTCATTTGTGTCACCACCCAGTTGTGTGGATTGATCCCATGGATTTCTTTCTGTGTGTACAGTTACGGGCAGAAAGGCGCAGTCGTGATTGAGGCCACACTGCTCTCAATGGTTGGAGTGGTCGATCTAGCAAGCCACGCCATTGCCCCGTTGAGCTTGAATTGGTTCACATGATACTTCCTGATTCCTTTTATAGCCTCGCAGCTCATTGCTCAAGATATGTGATGCGAAGCTCGAATTGCCTATCAGATCATGTGTACAAGCAATAGTGCGGGAGATGTCCTTCATCCCTACAATGAGGACCAGGATGACGACGAGATCGAAGATGTCCTCAAGGCCATCATGTTGCAGCAGTGAAGTCAACGCTCAACAGCTGTGACCCACAATTAGCAGGCCTCTGTGGGCACAGAAGACTCAACTGAAGCCGGACGATCCCAAATAAAGACTCGGGCACGCACTGCGACCCAGAGGACAAGCAGGCACACGGGCGGGGCCCGTCAAGTTGTGGCTTAGACACGAGACATCCAACACAACATCCTAACCCACAAGCACGCACACGAATGGGACCCCTCAAGTCCCGGCTTAGACACCACACATGCAACACGACAGCTACGAGCCACTCGACACAACATTCCACACCCTACTATCCCACACTCTTGTTAGTAGTTACAAATCTCGCATTGTGTCATTCTCGGCATGTACAATGAACACGGTTTTCAATTGATCGAGCACGTGAACGTCCTGCGGCCGAAAGTGAAAAGCAGTGTGGGCGTGATTGGATATCAACACATACAACACTTGAATCCAGCTTGTATATCACTCGAAGTCATCGTATTTGATGCTGAAAACCACCTAGGAGTTTACGAGCACAGCACTTGAATCCAGCTTGTATATCACTTGAACTCATTATATCGGACACTGAAAAATACCTAGGATTTTGCGCAAATCAGTGACGGCGCGTGGCACTTAAATCAATTGCAGAGGCACTGATAACCAGTGACCGCCTGTATGAATTACATGTACAACGTCGCGGGTTATCAGTGTATTTACTTCCCACAGTGTGTAGCATGGTCAGACCCATCTCCCCAGCTGTGTATTTGGTTCATAGCTTTTGGTAATGATGCTCTGAAGTAAGGATCCAGGACATTCCAGCATTCAATGTCCTGACAGTGGACATGATGCTCTCTCCAGAACACACAGCTACTACCTGGTGTCGATGGATTGCATCCTCAGCAGGATCAACTATATACAATAGAACACAGGTAAGATGTCATGTCGACTTTAACTCATCCAGCCCCTGATTCCATCTTTTTCTAGCACTTGTTCTATGGTATTGCTGGTGAAGATCAGGATATTAGTATGAGAGTTCCCACAGTGTCCATTCTGACTTCATGTGTTCCCATGGTGGGCATCACAGGAAGTAAGATAAATCTCACCTGATAACAGAGCAGAAGCTGGAGCCCCATGACAGGCTACCTTGAAGATTGGCATGTTGAGTAGCTAGCATATCTGTGCAGTAAGTAGGTCAGAACCTACCTACAGAGCCATAGCATATCTCAACAGGGTCCACTGAGAAAAGTGTATAGATCCATTCAATATGTTCCAACCACATGTCACTTATCAAACTTGCAGCTTGACAAGACAGCAAGCAGGGTTTGCCTATTGGGAAACTAATCACCCCACATCCATGCTACCAGCAGAAACATTTCACCAAGAACAAGCAAGGCTAAGGAATGACAGAATCACAAGTAAGCTCTTGTTCCATGATAGCCCCAGCATAATCTTTTCAAACTATCATCATAGGGAGAAGCATAGTTAGTACACCACAACATACACCAACTTCACCTCTTGAAGCCACAAGTTCAGAGACACTATCAGAATCAATTTTGAAAGGACATTTAGCAAGATGCAAGCAGCAAAGACAGAGAAACAGAGGCAAGAAAGGTAATGCAGCCTCAACTGTTTCAGACAAAGAGATGTTTGGCCCTTATGTGATCACTGCAGGTGGACAACATCAAAGATATATGCTGGTGGACTGGTTGAGGCAGGAAGAAGGGATGGCAGGGATGGCATTGAGGACAGTCAACTATATAATGAAGAAATTGAATAAAGGTGAATCAGAGGACAACATGATGAGTTAGGTCGAGGCTGCAGTGGCCCACCTGGCATATATGAAAGGGTTGTTGAGCATGAGTGGGTCATGGATCATATTGATCTATGACAAAGGTGTGAAATCAAACCCTTAGAGATCCAATTACTAATATAATTCACATGAACAGAAAAAATCAAGGCTCATGGAGACATGCTCAGATACTTACATAGAGAGTGTGGAAGAGATTTACCTGATGATGGTATTATTCTACAGCAAGAAATGAACCAATTGTGAGGTGGTCCAGATTACACACCCAGTTGCACAGATATATAATCATGACTCTCCCGTAACAAGATTACATTTGGAAGTTAATGGAGATGATTGTCGACATGAACAAAACTTACTACATTTCACTCTGATATTTCCAAGATGATGCAGCTGACAAATGATCTCCTTTCCAAACAAACAAAGCAGGGTGAGTTAGATATGTTGATATGTTCAAATGATAGTGCTGACATTACAATAGTTGCTGGCCATGGTTGACATTTTCCTTGAGCTTCCACTTTGACTTTGTTTCAATGATGTGGAATGTGATAATACAAAGATCAGAAGAGTGCAGCAAACATTGGTGATGTTGACAAGCAGCAAGTCTGCCAGGAACTGCTCATGAATCCCTCATGGAATGCAAATGGAAGTGCATTGGCACTGATCATCATGTCAGTATGGAAACAGGAATATGCTAACTACATGAAGAGGGTCATTGTAGTGATGAGGACAATGAGTGTGACAATGCTCAAAGATGACACTTCATCTGAGATGAGCAATGAGATGAAGTGGAACACTGGAAGGACTGCACATCAAAGGTGAAGTTGGTCCTTGAGATAAAACACTACCTGGAGGAGCCCACACTCCTCTCATTCATGTCCATGTCACATCAGTAAAACAGCCCCCCTATATACAATGTGATTGATACAGAGCTGTACACAGCACCATATGGAGTCACAGCCAGGTCACCTTCTGTATAGCTCTGTCATAGCTCTATATTATAGGTCTGTATGTTAATTCACTGTGTTTTGACGATGGTGTCGAATCATGATCAATTTTATGCATAGATCAATACTGATGTTTTAATGATAAATTTCATCATGGTTCAGCCTGTTGTTATAGAATCACAAGATCATCAGTGGCAGGTGGAAGATAGGATTAGCAATGGCAGAGATGATATAAGCATTGAGTACTCGCCCAGACATCATTCCAGACCTGGTCCTGATGTGTTTGCAGATTGTAAGTCATGTTTTTAATATTGCAATTGAATCCCATTTCCTAGTCCATCTGGGATCAACATGATACCTGATGCTTCACTTGCCAACTGTAGCCTTCTTCTTTATTGGGCTGGAAAGCTTGTAGAACATGCAGGCATTCCATCCAAGTCTGAAAGGGAAGTGTACATTGGGGATCAACCCAGAGGAGATCATTGAAGAGCTGCACAAGGAGGACATTGAGGAATACCAAAATAAAGTGGATCTTGTTGTTGATCAACACCCAGAAGTGAAACTTGACTGGAAGCATGTGGAAAAAAGTATTGGATGAGGAAATGTTGAGTGTGTGTCATAACAGGTCGACAAAACACTAGAAGCCATCTATCAACGACGACTCTGCGACACAGATGGAATGACATGCAGTCAACTCCTCTTATGCTATCTGCCCAACTGGATCTATTTCCAGATTCTTGGCTGTTGCTTTTGCTGGTATCCACTCCTTATATACCACTCATTGAGGCTAATCTGCTATTGGATAGCTGGAACAATGATTGGTAATGATTGACTTGGCACTTACTCATCCACTTCTTGAGGCTGTGCACAAAAAGCAGAACTCTGCATAGGTATAAGGCTGTGTGTTTCCATGGAAAGGATCTTTGATCTATACCCATGCTGTCAGTACCAATATCGCATATGCATTGAAAATGAGTTTACTCGTCCCCCATTTGCCCATTCCAAGGTTGCTATCTATACCTGGAGCCAGACAACCCCGGCATTCATTGGACACCTCAATTACATCATCAAGCACTGGGAGAACTGTGAGATCTTACCCTTATCACATCATCCCTCTCATGCAAAATTCATCCTATGTGTCTTATTATACTGGTACAAATTCAGCACAATTTAATCATTCCTCCATTTTATTTGCTTACACTTATGCAAACCTTTGTGTGGACTATACGACCCCTCCAATACCCTACCTGCTTTATTTCTCCAGTGGTGATAACCTCTTTCCCCTCATCATATACTTCTTATGAATACCCCTACTGAGTTTCAATACTCTTCCTCATCCTCTCCATACTATTATGTTAAAGTACTAGACTAGATAGCTAGTAGTACAACAATATGAGAATAGGAGACAATAGTAGTATAACTTTTATACAATATAAAATTGTTGAAAGCAACATTTAAAATGTCTGATCCAACAACAACTCTGTGATTACCAGACTTCTCATGTAGAGAAATTGCTTGCACATGAAGAACTCAAAGAGTTTCTTCCCCTTTCTTCAAAACCAGTTGGAAATGCATTGCAGAATGCACCATGACCCTAGATCACCTCTAGGAGAATATCAAGCTGGAGTTGCAATCAGCTTATCTGGACCTAACATGGGAAAACTCATAATCCACTGGAACTGCAATCAATGTAGATACATCTACATCCATGCCAGATACTTCAATATATTTCTGTTATGCTTGGCCTGGTAGGGATGAGCATAGCCTTGAAAGATGGGTTTGAGGAGTTCAAAGAGTAAGTGCATACTTAATGGTAGTATAAAGTCCAAGGAAAATGTTCCACTCAACAGTGGGAACCACTGGTTCAAGGGTCAAGGGGCTGGTCTAAGGCCAGAGATAAGACAAGGATCTGAGGCAACTGGTCAAGGGCCTGGCAGAAGAAGACTTAGAACAGAGATGATTGAGATGTGATTCAAGGAGATCTAAGCTAAGGTACAAAGGAGAAGTATTGAGGGTATTTATACCCAAGTACATAGTTCAGGGCAGGTATCATAAGGGTAATAAGCATAGAACACTATAGAATGCTATGGAAATGGGGGAAGTATTGCTGACAAAGCAAGTGAGATAAGAGATAAGGGACTTATGGATGTGGGTGAGTTAGCAGGAAAAAGAAAAAGAGTCGAACGCACAAGTACAAGACAAGATAAGAGAAAAGAGCAAGTTATAACAATTTCTCAATAGAATTCATGCAGATTTAGCAATTTTACAATCTCCTGCTGAACCTGAAGGCCAGATGTCTGATTTGGTAGATTCATTCACCTACCCATTCAAACCCATCGCCAGAGAAACCATACTTAGCATAATGGATACATTAATCCTATTATATGAAGGACTGCATCCATACCAGAACATACATACTATATTTCTGAACTTATCTCATGTAGAGCTCAATTACTACAGACTGCCGTAGCTACTATAATCATCTTGGGTAATTTCCCTGAGCTTATATCATGTAGAATTTGGTTACTACTGATTGCCAGTAACTAAGCCATGTACAGAAGCATGGTAGTTACAATAATTGAGTTTCTTGTTAACAACAATGAATGGTATTTGTAAACAATGTTGTATACAAGAAAGTTAATTTATCATCTTGAATTATAGGAATTAATTAAGACACTTGGTGGTTTCTACAGTGTCAGGATGTCCATTTTCCAATGCAGTTTATAAAACCATAAAAGCCCATGCACCTACAGCATGACCATTAGCCTGTCACTGTGGTTGGATTGAGTATAGTGCTATTATAATATCTGCATTGGGCAATATCTGATAATAATTTCATTTCTGTTCTCCAAGTTAGAGTAGGCTGGCACCATCTCTGTGACCAAAAGATGTGGATATTGATCCCAGTGTATGTACAGGAGGCTTGTTCTCATGGATTCTTCCTGTTTTAAACATATTGATTCATGCATGGCTTGTTAGACAGACATTCAGTAGAAGAACATATAAATGTATTCCCTTTGCAAAAGTTGCAGTTGACCCTCTGTTGCTTCAAGGGTCCCAGGACTAATCAATGATGGCCAGCCAGTTCAGTCACAATGAACAACACTGCAAGGGTCCCACTGGCTCTAGGAGCACAGTAAGTTGGCCAGGTGTTTATCTTTAGTTATCTTTGCATCAAAAGGGGGGCAAAAATCTCATTGTCTTCTTGGACAAGGATCATGTTAATATTTCCAAGTCCACTCATGGCTTACCCACATCTTCTTGCTTCTTGTTATACATATCCATCCATTCCCAAACTATTCTTTATCTACACCTATCTTCTTGAATATTTCAATGGCAAAGAAGGTTTCAGAGATGACTCCTACTGAGGTGAGGGGTAGATTAGCATGCCACAGTGGGCATCTTGATCAGCTTACATTTAGCATGAGTATTATCATGCTCTGGCCAGGGTGTGTCAACAAAGGTGCAGAGCAAATCTGTAAACCTATACTTCCTTTGAACATGGCAGCCTTTGATTTATCCCTTCTCAGCACAGGTGAAGCTCTTGAATGGTACAAAACCCAGCAATCATTACACCAGAAGCACTGGGAAGTATGTGTATTTAATTTATAGCTCATGCTCATATAGTCATACAAACTGTTGTATAGACAATGAAAGAAGGGTCTTGCTAGCGATGAGGAGGAGTCACACCCACACCAAGGCAGGTGTAGGTCAGTATTTATATAATTCTTAACTTCATTTATGTTTATTATCAATGTTGCAGAACAAATGCTATGCCTTCAGAAGGAGAAGAGTCTGAAGAACTGGAGCCAGAGGAGCAGAATGAGGATGAGGAGGGTCTGAAGAACCAGAGTCAGAGGAGCAGGATGAGGATGAGGAGGGTGTGTCAAGTACATGCCAGTAAATTACACCCGGCCATGTCATTCCTCCTTACTGACTGGACTATAGGGAGAGTTAATATGTCAGGGTCAAAAAGGGTGGCCAACACCAATTATGTCAGTTAGCATGTGTCCCTACACCCCCTAATCCAATGCTAACCATGCTATAGAGCACATATGGGTTGAACCCTTCAAAAATAAACCCAAAGATATGACAGAAAAACTCAGGGATTGTTTAATATGTGTTTTCAACTTGTCTTTTGGATTAATCTCTCAAGACAAATTAAAAGGCACGTGGCAGATTCCAGCGATGAGCAGGAGGTTCACAAGTCACAACAGTAAGTACCTATATATTCAATCAAATCTGTTTACTCATGACATTACAGAAAACATGTCTGGCACACTGTCTCGTCTGACACAGAAGACAAAAAAGTTCAGTGTCGATGAGGTGGATGCTGTTGAGTCAGAAGATCAAGGGTAATCCCACTAACATTTTTATTCTGATTATATTCTAACTATATTGAAGCCTAAACATTGTCGAGGACAAAGAGGTGTGGTAAAGTCACATCAGTATGTCACTTATGCCAAGATATTGTGTTGCTGACATTTTAGCAATAAAACCACCTGTGCCACTTTGTCAGATAATCACCGCAATGTCAAGGTGCATGAGGACTATAGCACCAGCAAGGATCATCAGCTTTGATCAAGATGTCAATGTCTATAGGGACAATGCTGACATTACTGTCCATGATTTCAATGTCAACCACAATGTGGACAATTTCAACCAAGGTGTTGACTTTGATAATGACAACAATTCACTCAGAAACAACACCAATTCCATCTAAGAAGGAGCTGATAAACTCCAACAGCTGAGGCATATATTTCTTTTTCTTTTCTTTTGATAGCTACTACTAACTATATTCCAGACACAAATCATATGATGACAATGACAATGAGGTCGACCAGCTGGCAGAGGACAACCCATTCGACTTCACTCCCAACTCAACAGAGGTCACATGGGACATCAACAGAGACCAAGCTGAGATGGCAAAGTCATGCATCTGATGTCTTATTTCCCATATCGCTGTGATTGGGAAGGAGCAAGATGATGCAGAAGATATACCTGACCAAGTTAGAGTGGAGTCTAATGAGTCACACCCTTTTACCATACCCCTTACAAGGTAAACATTGTCTTTACCTCTCTCTAATAAGGTAACTGTGTTTCAGCAAATCAATCCCTCTGAAGGAAGAGATTGACCAACCTAACGACAAACCTGTCACTGGTCTAAGCCACCTCCAGTATGTTAATATGTTTAAAACAACCTCCTTTGTCTGAGTATATAACAGAGCATTTCATCCAATAACCCTATGCGATGACCTCCAATCCCAGAGCAAGTGTATTGAGTCACATCCACCACTTATACTGTGATTGTAAGTTCATTCCTTCTCATTCATATGTATCACCCTAATCTATTTGTAGTAAAATTCCCTGCAAGCTAAAGCCCATAAATGACCAGCTTGGTAAAGCATCTACTTCGTCAGGCCCTAAATTCCCTCACACATGCAAAAAGACATGGTAATGAACATCCTCAATGTTCAAGTGGACACTTATGTACCCACAGTCACTTGGGCAAGTGGGCAAAGGATGGTATTGCCGTACTTGCCAAAGCGCTCTTATAATAGTATTGTGTGCAACTTGCTGAAAGACAACACATAGTATGCCACAGAATTGGCTAGCTTTTCAGAGGCTGGCCCCTGCAGTACCCTTGCCTGATTTTTTGATAAGTCCATGCCCAGAACAGAACTTTACAAGGCAACTCGCAATGCCTTGTTGCAAAACAAGACAGTCATTGTGTGGGGATATGTCAACACAGAAAATTTCAAGTTTAACCTCTGTGGCCTGGAGGAGGTTTTGGCCATCAGTCCATTGAGGCCAGTCAAGGCCCATAGTATGTATTACAGCTTATCCTTTTCACTTGCAACTGATAACTTTTAGATATGGCTTTATGTGTCATCAACTGGTCCTGCCCTCATGTCAACACCACTGTGAAGGACTTTGTCAAGGGCATCCACAATACCACCAAGTGTATGGTGTCATTGAGTTTCTCCCTTCTCCAGTGCAGTCCCCCTGAACCATTTGAGTAATTTTTTTTTTTTTGTTCATGTCTACTGTTAATATCTTACTAGGAGGATTAATGATGTATGGCTGTGCACAGACACAGAGTCATGTCTCTATTGATGATCTTGCAATCCTTGGTGACATATAGAACAAAAACTCTTAGAATCTCAGACACCAAGCTTACATTGTAACTTATTTTTATCATGATATCAAGGGTGTGGGAACCTTCATTGTCATTCTCTTAGACATAAACAATTGGCTCATATTTGGCATCAAGAACCTGATCAGAAAGAATCTCCTGGAACTGCTGGCTGACCTAAGCCAACCCCATTCCTCCATTTACAAATTTTTTGATGATGTTAAAGTGGAGACAATTCACTTACAGGCAGAGGATATTGTATAAGTATATGCCATTTTTTTCTATTTTGTTCTAACTTGTCCATAGGTTTATGCCCCCTGGCCAACTTCATACAGTATACACTCTGGTGGCTGGTTTTTGTAGGGGAGGATATTTTTACAACTTCAAGGCCATGCATCTTGCCAAGGTGTTGAGATTCATCAACACCACTAAAGGTAATCTCATCACTAACAACTCCCATATTGGAACATTGGAGCTGTTTGATTGGTCTAATACTGAGTATATACATCATTGCATCAACCTAATTGTTATTCCCACTCAATGTATTGCTTATATGATGACCTGGGTCATGTTTAAAAGTCCAGTCCAGTCCAATCTTTTGACCTCTTTTGACCTTTTTTGAGGCAATTGGATGTCCTTGACATAAGGAAGATAACCTGTGATCCCAACACATCAACCAAATCAACCCCACAATCCAATCTCTAGGGCAACCACAGAAACTCCATATGAGAAAATGTTGAGAACCCTGATAGGTTCCCAACCAAGACCTTGCCTCACAAGAAATAAAGGAGATCTTGATTACATCTTTTCTGAATGCACAAGGACCAACATACTAACATATTGGCTCTTGACCCCTCTATCAAACTCTGGACTTACCTATGGTACACTGCACCATTAACAAATACAGTTTTAAAATTCCTGAATCTAGCATCCCACTTGAGACCTTCTCACTCATCCTCCTGGAGTTCACAGCATTAGCCCCATCTCTCCGAAACATCCATAAAGAGATCCTACAAGTCCTATACATGTTACACTTGCCCATATTGCCAGAATATTTTTTCCTTTTCTTGCTCATCACGCTTACCTCGATTGCCAGTTATCAACACCTTATCTTATCAAGTCACGTGATCTTTATGACATCTCGTCACATGTCTAGTCATGTACTCAGTCACATGACCTTATCTTCCTTATCTCAGCTATGCTCCTCATGCTCGTCTCATGCTTTTCCTCTTGACTCACTTTCCTTATCATCTAATAACATTAACCTCTCTTATCTAGGCAGTGCTTATCTTTGCCTCACCTTTGTCTCATAGTAACCAGTGATCATATTACTACTTATAGATCTACACAGCTTGGTCTGTGCATGGTTCACAATAGTATAAGTACTTGTAGTTGTAGCACTTATACCCTAGTCTTGTTCTTTTGTTGTTTCCCTCTTGTCCTCTCTCATAGCCTCTTGTTGTTTCCCTTGATATTCCTTAATCTATAGGTCTAACAGTCTTCTCTTCCTTAATGTTCCTCTTGAACATATCAGACATACTCATTGCAACAGTGCTATATAGCTCGAACCACAACCAGTATCATAAATAGAATATTTGGTCATTTCAATACATGGTGCTCTAATAAGCTGCTACTTCAAACTCCAACAAGAAGAGACCTCTGGCATCCAACTCCAAGCTCTTCTTATAGCTGGAAAACCTGGCAGAGCACCAAGAGGCCCAGACTGCACTCCTGTCTGAAGTAGCCAATAGTCTTAACACCTCGCTAGAGAATACCATATTCAAAATAGAAAAAGCAACCTAAGAAATAGTCACCACAATAAGGGATATCCCACCTACTCAACTGAATAGAACCCAAGCTTATCCCTCCTATGCAAATGCCCTCAAGAATGGACCTCCCACTCAACATGCTAATGTCCTTGCCCAAAGCAAAGCTTAAGCCAGCATCCTTACCATTGCAAGCAAGTCTACAAACATAATGGAACTGTCTGAAAGGACAATTATCACCAAGGCTAATCTTGCCTTAACAAGAATGGATCCTTACACCACTGAAGCACCAACCCCCATTTAACTTCTTATCAGTGCAAGGAAATTAAAGGAGTCAAAAGTCACTCTCAAGGTAGATTTCAAGGTAGGAGTACAATGGTTGTGAACAACACCTGCACAAAAACTTTTTCTTGCCAACTTCAACAGATCAGCTGCCACATTCTTGATTCCCCAAACCTACAAAGTGGTAGTAGAGGAATTTATTCTGATCACTCTCCAAGCTGATAACCCAAACACTATATGGGAAATAAAAAGAACTTCAAGCCTGGCAGCACATGTGATCCATGTGGTCAAATGGATCAAATCCATACACCACTGCAAACCCAACCAAAGAGTCACTCATACCATCATCTTCTTCATGGAAAGAGAGGTGGCCAATAAAACCATTTGACAGGGCCTCAACATTGAAGGACACAAAGTTTATAGCCATAAGCAGCTCTCTGAAATAAACCATTGCTATGGATGCCAATTCCTCAACCAGAGCCATATTTCATCAAAGATTGCTAACATAAATAAATTTGCAGTACCTCAGGCTATGGTGATTATTACTCTATTCTTGCTAAAATACTATCCCAAGCAATGGAAGTTGTCTAACACTGTGGTGCTCAGAAAACCAGGTAAACCAGACTACATGGCACCCAAGACATACTGCCCTATCATGTTGCTTGACATGATGGCTAAGATCCTTTCCTCATGTGTCGCTGACATATTTATATACTTTGAAGAAAAACATCAAATACCTGCCCTCCACCCACTTCGGAGGACGCCCAGGCAGATTCACCACCGACTCCATCCACCTGCTCAACAAATTTGCATTTGACACATGGGCCCAGCCTAAAGAAAAGTATGTATCCATCCTGTTTCTGGATGTCAAAGCAGCATTTTCAAGTGTCATTGTTGACCAACTGTTTCACAATATATGCCTCAAGGGCATCCCCCCACAATACATAGAGTGGTACCACCATTGCCTTCAAGGGCAGTGAACCACCTTATCCTTTGACAATTATATTTCAGACCCTTTTCAAATCCATGTTAAGCTAGATGGTTGCCAAATGTCCCTGATCGCCTTTCTATTCTATAATGCAGATCTCATTGGTCTTGCAGCACAGAACAAGGACAGGCTGGGATTTGGCTTCATAGATGACACTGCACTTGTGGCAAGGGGGAGGAGTTTCAAAGAGGCAAATGAAAGACCAAAAAAATGATGGAAGGTAAGGGGGGAGTATTGCAATAGGGAGAGGACCACAAGGCAGAATTCGAACTAGACAAGATGGTGCTACTCTGTGTCTCACATGAGAGGGTACCAGATCCTAATCATAGGATCAAGTTAATTCCGGCCCCTCAGCCCCACATCGTCATTCAAGGGCACCATATAGCACCATCTAGTGTTCTCAGGTCCAGTCTGATCTGGTCTTTTGACTTGAGGCAACTGGATCAAAACTGTTGGCAACCAGTTGCCTTCAGTTGTTATAGTGGTTGTGACTGGTTGTGACTGGTCTGGCTCACAACTGGTTCAGATGTGTGAAAAACTATGTAATTTTACCAGTTTTTTTTAATTTTAAACAATTTTAGTGAGTTAAATATTAATTAAACAATGCAATTTCACTAGTGTCACAATGCGGTGATTTTAGTGTATTTTTTGATATATTCACACCTTTACAGGTCTCAAAATCACCACATTTCAATATAAATGTTAAATCACAGTGATTTTAAGATATCATTTCTGCCACATTTCAACACTTATGTTGAATCACAGTGGTTTCAAGGGTGATTTTACATGTTCTCTTGTGTGCACATTACTAATTGTAGCTTGCAGAGGGATTGAAACTGTCCCTTCAATGCTGCAAACATATGCTCTATCCAAACATGAACCTTTGGAGGATGGCAATCAATAAACGATCTGATTAAAAACAGTAAGTTACCTTTGACAGATATTTGTTGTAAATATTTCTTGATCGCGAAAGCCCAGTTCCTCCTGTTGACTTGAACAGAATGACACACCATGTCTGTGTCACATATGCACTATCTGCCCAAATCTAGTATTCCAAAGGGATCATTCCATTAGGGTTCTGTGCTGTATGTGTTCCCAAGAATGCATGCACATCATGCACGCTGCCTGGATGGCCAAGACCATAGTCAACAATATGTAAGTTATGCAGCATAATGACAAGATATTGGCTAAATCAGCATAGGACCACATTATTTAAAATAATATGTACCTGACAGTTCATTGAGTATGTTGACTTCCTGTCATAGAATGTTTCTCCAAAATAACCTGGCTTCTGGAACAATGGAATGGTTGAGCCATCCACCACAAAGATCCCATTCTGCCAAGCTGAACAAGTCTTCTCCTCTACAAACCTGTGTGACAACTCCACATCCTCCAAGTTGGCCTGTGGTATCCAAATATACTCATTATGATGACTGAGAAGTGCAATCATAATGCGGTGCATGCAGTTAACCACTGAACCCACACTGACTCCTGCCCATTGTCCTACGTCCTCAGGGGAAATTGTATTTCTGTAGTGTCCTGCACAGTTCAAAAGATCGCAAGTTGTATCAAAACCAGAAGTTGTATGTTAGGCCCTTGCGAATGAAAAATAGGGTATTCATGATTTTTATCCACTATGCAGTCAAATACCACAGGGTTGACATGTAGTTTTTTATGGAAAAGATGTGGCCAGAATATAGCGAAATGTTTGAGAAGGTGGATTTGTGGGGCACGTAAGAGTGGCACCTTCAAGTTGTTCAAGAACCGTGTTCTCTCTACCTCATCAATAAGCGCAGTAATCTGCCCGAGAAGTTCCCAGTAGGGTCTGTCCTGATCTTCAAGTTGCATGCCACCATCTGTCTCACTATTAGAGTTGAGAATGTCAAGAAATATGATAGGTGAGATAGGAGATGGAGGGGTTATGATGATAGGCTTCAGTAGGTCATTGTCTTCATCAGAGTCTTCAAAAAAATCAAAGTTGTTTTCATCATGGAGGGAGGCAGCATGAGCAAGCTGTTCTCTTGCCTCCAGTACATGGAGTGCAATGCAGTGGAGTTCATCAAGTAATTCCTGCCAGGTGGACACACAAGGCATAGGAGTGGGTAGGATTGGGGGTGGGTTGGTGGACTCAGACTACACATTTTATTGTCCTTCCCTCAAGTTAAATACAATCCATGGCCTTTTGTGGTGCATTCTGACCACCTGTTGTGCATTCTGACCATCCACTGCACCATCCCGGCCATTCATTGTGCATTCTGACCACCCATTGTGCCATCCCAGCTATCCATTGTGCATTCCAACCACCCATTATGCATTCCAACCATCTAAACCATCCATTATGTATTTCAACCATTCTGCACACTATACTTAGTGACAAATGAACTTCGATGCTGACAAATCAAGTCATGTGGCTTGGTATGCACGGCTGGCAACCATTCGACACTGTCAGAGCTGTCTGAGTTTCAATTCAAGTTGGAAAAACCTGCTGCTTCAAACCAACTTCAGCACACTTCAGAATCAATTCTGAAGTGCTCTGATCTCAATAATACTTGTCGTGAATACCACATGATGGAATGGATCTATAAAGAGGGGTTGGATACCATGGAGGAAATGGAGAGGAATCCTGTCAATGGAATAGAATAGGTGGAGTAGGATGATATGAAGCAGAATGGAGTGTGGACAAGGTGATCAGTCAAGAGTGCAAGCAGGGATACCAGTAAGTGAAATTTACATATCACTGGGACAAACAACAAGTGATGTAAATGTGTACAGGACGAGCATGGATGCAACGATGAAGTTCAAGAGATACTGAAGTACTCTTGAGCCCAAGGAAGTAATGAGGAGGGCTAGACACTTCACATCATTGATGGACAGTGACACTGAGCAATTCATTCCCCCCGACTCACCTGTGTGACAGAGAGGAGCACCACTACAACAATCTGGAGGAGGGTATCAGATGAATGGTATCGGACATATGCAACTCATGATGGATTTATTCAGTGACAACATGAATGCTGAGCCATCAGTGTGACAAGGACATTGAGAACAGATAAGGAAAAGAGGGAGTGGGTGGATACCACCATATGCTGACTATGAGATAATCAGCCATGAACAGCTGTATTTCACCACATTTGAACATGTATGCTGAAACATGGTGGAATTGACACTGACTGTCACATCTCTTTCACATTACTGTGTCAGCTGTATCTACACATCTGTAGAATTATGTTGTTGTTTACTATAAACACAATGTACTGTATATATACATATACACCAACACTCCTACATCCACCACGATGTCGTTTGTTTAGGATTTGGATTGCTAGATGGCTAGGGAAATCTATAGGCAATAATCCTCCAGGCCCAATCTGGCTATAAGCTGGTGATAGAACAACACTAACTACCAGATCAAACAGAAGAAAAGAAATAGAAAAACTGATCTACTGAGTGAGTAAGAAAACTTAGCCAATTGGCTCCCCGGTCGTTCTTCCTTTCCTGATTATTATCTAAGGAAAAGGGTTGGCTTCTTCCTAGCTGAGTGTAGGTAATGGTAAGTAGTATAAGGAACTACTGAAGTACTAGTAATAACTAGGTAAATGTAGTGAGATATGCTAACTATAGAAACCGTAAGAATTTTGTAAGCTTTACTACGCTTCAAGTTCTGTGGCTGTGTTAGGGGTTATATGCCGAAATGGGAGCTTGTCTTATGGTGTAATTTTACACAGACAAAGCACAGAAAGAATTCCTTTATTGGAATAGATACAGGTAAAATTGTAATATAATGCCTGATATAAAGTTAGCTATGTTTCCTGGGAAACTATGGTGGCTATGCTCTATGTAAAGCGGTGGAAAAGTACTAGATATGTCACTCAGTTCACACACAGTATTGGTTATTTATGAACCTGCTATATTGGGCAACTGGAGTGAATACAAGTCAGCAAGGTTAGTAAGGTGATTTCTAAGGCAAATATTCCCAAGTATTCCTAGGCTAGATTTACTTAGGTTACAATTGGCAAATGATATGCCCACATAGGGATATGCTTAGATAATCTGTTGGCACTTGTTTTCTGCTTAGTACAAGTTACCTAATGTGACTAGCTAATAGTAGTAGTGCTATTAAGTCTAGTCTAATGAGCTTTCTAATCTAGCTCTATAGATGCCCTGAATAGATTCTTATTTCAGATCTATATTCAGATGATTTCTTGCTGGCAGAATCCACTCCTTATATACTATTTTTACATGAGGCTGTGCTTCCTTATGCAGTTGCTTTTGGGCTATGCACACAGCCAGTCCACTCATTGAGGCTGAATTGCTATTGGATAGCTAGGAATAATGATTGGTAATGATTGGCTTGGTGCTTACTCATCCACTCCTTGAGGCTGTGCTCAAAAAGCAGAACTCTGCACAGCTTTAAGGCTGTGCGTTTCCATGGAAACACCCAAACCCTATAATCTCATAGATAGGGTCAATCAGAATCAATGCTATGCAGCAATGACCATGTGACTTGAGGGCTGTGCAGATGAAGCAATGCAATACATGATAATGTAATCTACATAGGGGCTTTCCTATATATGGGAAGCTAATAAAAGTGTACAGAAAGATAGTGTAGTATACACTAGCATAAGGGACTTTACCAATGATTTGTGAATATCTCCTTGAGGATTGGGGGTAAGAAAATGAAACTTAGTGGAAAGGTAGCCTACATAGTGGTCTACCTGTACATGAGGTAACAGAATTTTCCAGCTGTAGATTATGCTGGAAATCTAAGGATTCGTGTCCTGACTCAGCACGATACTAATTTCATGCAGGTTAACGGGCTAGATAGTCAAGGTGCTCAATGATCCAGCAAGACCAATATTGCCAAAGCTCACGTTTGTTGAAATCTGGGTATTTGCTTTAAGCTTTTCTTTTTACATAACCCAGATTCTAGACTTGATTACATCAGTGGTCCAGACTTTCGGACACTAGGTCTGATTACACTATTACATGTTACTCATCATATGACATCATAGATAACCACCATTATTGCTATTGGCTATAGATAGGACTCTTATCATTTGTTATACGATATGACTCATCCCTATCTCTTATCTTTACCTACCCTAAAGTAGAGGCATACAGGTACAAACAAATACCTGTTCACTATATAGAGGAGAGCTCATTCTGTATTGCTTTCCTTAGTTCTTTTAACTCTTATCACTTATACAAAGCTTGTTTCACTCACTTTCTATACCTCCTCCACTCCTCAAGCTAGCAACCTCTATCCTCAGACCTAGTGAATACCTCCCACTAGGCACATACCTTCCTCTTGTCACTTGTATTATGCTTGTGACACCTACTGTCCTCAACAGTAGAGACAAACAGAGTACCATGCACTTCATTAGGTTATGAGCCCTGCTCAATCAAGGCTTGACATACTTGTGCTTTCCCATCACCCTTGATCTAGCAGAATGGAGGCTAGAGTTGCTGCAAGTTTCTCTCAGACTATTGTCCTTCTTGGACATTGTCTTATGCTCGTCGCTACCAACATTCTCTTGTATCCACTTGGGGCTGTTTGTTTCTTTGTTCATCACTTTGGAGACATCCTCATTCGAGTGGATGATGGTTATTTTTCTCTTGATATGAATCACAATGCTAACAATGAACATTACACGTTGCATCTGGTTTTGTCTACTAGACCCCAACAACCAGATCAACAGGTTCATGGTGATTCACCTCCACCTCCATCAGAGAGACCATCATCTTCCCAACCATTATCTGAACCTGCGACTGGAGTAACCTATGAGGTTCATTCCGAGAGACCCCCTTTGCAGTTGTCCTACTTCCCTGCTCCTGAAGAAATCCCTACTTCCATCATCCATACACCCTACCTAAAGGATCCCCATTGTCATATCTGACTTACCATTGATTTAACTCCCTTCCATCTCTCTTGCCCTTCTTGTCAATGCCATGTTGAAGAAGGAGAATACTGTGACGGACAACAGGACTTGGTGCTGGAGAAACTGAAGTTCCTCACAAACTACTCATTTGAGGTGGTTACACCTTTACTCCAGCTTACAGACCTTTTAGAGGAAGAATCAGATTGGAATCTATTCGTTCAGACCTTCCAGGCTTAGTTGATAGTCCAGAACTGATTCCTATTTCTCCTCTCCCTGCACCATCTCCTCCTCCACCTCCTTATCATCCACCACACAATCCTCTTGATGGCGCACCTCTCCGAATCCCAACACTGGAACTTGAATCTAGGTTTACCTCTGATGAGCTTCAATGCCTTCAAGAACAGTCTATGGCAACAATCCATCAAGTATCACTTGATGCCTTTGGCCAACCAAGATCAAGAAGGAATCAGATGGATGGCGATTTTCCAAGATCCCCTTCCATTACCACAGAAAGATCTCTGCCAGCCTATTCATCATCAAGGTCAGGTAGTCCCCTTCCTTAGACAGATGGGCTTTGGACCTTGAGTTCACTCAAGGAAATCCTGCTGGGTGGTGACACCTTTTCAGGTGTCAACAGCCAAGACTTCTACCTGGGATGATTTGATCCTTGCATGTTCATTCATGTTCAAGGATGAGTCACTTTCCTCTACTTATGCTGGTGCCGGATGGGCTTTCCCCTCCGAGACTTATATTTCTACCCCACCTCCATTAGTACATTTCCAAGGACATGAAGTTCTTGTAACAGCCGCTATTACCCACCATACTATTTTCACACTTTTCCTACACTTTCCTTGCATTAACCGTATTAACCCCTATCACCTGGACACTACAGATCATCCACAATAACCCTTGCAATACCTTATCTTATCAAGTCATGTGATCTCCATCACATTTAGTCACATGACCTTATCTCCCTTATCTCGGCTATGCAACACATGTTATCCTCATGCTCGCCTAGTCACTTTCCCTTTGACTCACTTTCCCTTATTGTCCAATCACATCTCTTCATCTTATCTAGGCAGTGTTTATCTGCTAACTCATGGCTAACTCATGTTAACCAGTCTACAACATATTAACTCTTTATAGCAATCATAGCTATGTACATAGCTATGTACAGCTCGGTCTGTGCCCCTATGTTAACTGTATAAATACTGTAGATCAGTAGTACTTAGTCTCTAGTCTAGTTCTTTCTGTTCTTTCCCATTCCCATTGTATCAATAGAACATCATTGAACCTCTATAAGACTTGCTAGTCAAGTCTACACGCTTTCCACTCAACAGCTAGACCCCTATTGACCATAGATGGGTTTGGTCATTACAGTTCTATGCAGAGATCTCTTTCCTCCTCTTTCTCACTTTGATCCTGGAGACATTTATTGTTCTCATGACATTCATGAAGTTCTATATGATTCTGTTTCTCTGAACATCTATATTGGTGATCCCATTGATTGATATAACCGATTCACTAGGCAATTAGCTCCTACTCCTACCCAGTGGTACTGGAACTACAACTTCAACAAGTACCAATGCAAAAGCTGAAGATCTGCGAATTCTGTTAAACACAGGCTTCAACAGCAGATTAGGAAGCATTCAACCCTTCCTGAAATACGAGAGGCTTGCCTCCATAGACTCTATGGAGAACAGGATGAAGGCAGATCACCTTGTCATGCTGCTGCCATTGCTGGTGAAGTTCGGAGATGTTCCCTTATGTAATGGATCGGATTGACATGGACAAATGTATATTTCTTGAGTACTGAGACAGGACATATGGTTGTGGATCTGATGCTCTTGATGATGGTAGATTTCTCCTTATAAAATGAACACTAATTCTTTCCAACAGACATATTGGCACCTGTTCCAGCTGTTGCAGATCTTAGGATCTTAGGATCCCTCCTTGGTCATATTCAGGTCCTTGAAGGACAGAAGAACTATTCTGTGTGGAGTGCTCGAGTTGCAGGCATTTTGCAATCGATAGGTGGACAAGGTTTCATAGATGGAACACTTAGATTGGCACAGCATATCGTCACCACAGATGAGGTAGCTTGAAAGACTGCAGACTCAAAAGTTCTAGGCTTCCTTTCTATTACTGTTAATGATAACTGTCTACCACCACACCAACCACCTGGACAGAATTCCAAGTCAACACAGGAACCACTGCTGCACCTGTCCAAATGATCTACTACAGGTCTAAAGCCTACCAGTTCTGGAATCTTTTATTGAATCGCTTTGCCTTCAAAGGCATCACAGGACAGTTCTACTGGTTGCATAAACGGATTAGGACACAACATACATCAGAAGATATTTTGGAGATACAACACATCATCTAGCCATCTCATCACTCACTAACAGTTCTCGACACCTTGTTCCCATCACATCCCATCGAAGTCCGAAGCTCGTTCATCAAGTCCAAATGAAGTCCAAAGCGTTCGACCTCGCATTGCAAGTCCGAATCCTCATATCGCAAGTCCGAACCATGTCCCATGTCCTGTGTCCATTCGGATCATGTCGGGTGTTCTTTGATTGGTTTGTAATCAATTATTCGTGTTCCAAAACTCAATTGCAGGATTGTTTCATGAGTGTCGTCATTTACCATGACAACCTCGTGTTTGTTCCTGAATCATGTGGTTCTTGGACTTGAGGATCAACATATCAATAGGACTTAGTCAAAGTTCATGATGTCCCATACTCATTGTTTGTTTCATCTCTCTATTTACCTTGTCCTTGGTTACCATTAAGTCCGGAGTATGCTCCAAGACTATAAATATCTGTATTTGGATTTCCGAATACATCTTTCGCCCAGTCAGTGTTGATCATCTCTTTCTCGTCCCTCATCATCTCAAATGTCTCCAATATGAAGTCCAGTGCCCGTTGCACGACTTACCCTCACTCTCACTCAAGTCCCGTGTTCTCTACGCTTTCTCCTTTACAATCCAGTGCTCAGGTGTCTCTCAGGTGTCCTTCCATTGATTCATTGTACCTGTTTGAAACCTCGGACTTCGTCTGGGACCTTCGGACTTCCTATTCCTTGTTCTCCTATTCATCAGCTTGCGTTTGAATCCCTTTAGGGTCAAATATATTGCACCCTTCTTATCTTTCTCTAGCTTTTGACCTGTTTGGTTTAGTCCAGAAGGTTATCAGCTACCCCTTGTTATCTACACCGGAGCTATGGCTATGAGTATAGGCATGAATACTAGATGTAAGAGACTCACCTCAGTCGATGCCAAAGAGGACAGAACAACTGAGGTGCTATAGTATGAAGTGGAGGGTTTATATAGTGTATGGTAAAGGGACACTCGTACCTCAATTTGTAGGATAAGCATAAGGGTTGCACCACACAATATAGTAATACATATGCACTCTGGAGTCCTGGAGTCTTGGAGATATGAAACACCAGAGATGGGACAAGTCAGTTATGAGTCCCCATGTCCAGAGGAGTCTCCGGACTTTGGACCTGGTGATATTTTGTCAATATTTACCATACAATGTGACCTGTACACTAACCTGTCTCTGATAGCCGCGCTTGTCTGTCAACATGTTCGACGATCTCCCAACCCTTTCAAAGCCCAAGCCCAAGCCATTGAATAATGAGCTGGATGTCTACCTCAGTACAAATGTTGAGAATGTGACTGATGCTTTGGTGTGGTGGACTGAACACTGTGCAATGTTTCCACGACTCTCTCACATGGCAATTGATTACCTTAGCATCCTGTTACAACTTGTCTTTTCTTTTCTCTTCGTCTCTCACTTGTACTCCTACGTTCGATCCTCACTTGGGACTTTCTTTTCTTTTCGTCGCTGACTCACCCACATTCCATAAGACCTTATCTCTTATCTCTTATCTCACTTGCTTCGTCAGCGACTAACTTCCTCCATGTTCTATTACCTTCTATGCTTGCCCTTAACAATTGTACTGAGGTATATAAACCCTCGCTATCAATACCTTGTACTTTAGCTTAGATCTCCTTGAATCTACCTTGTCCTTGTTCTAAGACTCCTTCGAGCTTCTGCCTCGTCGCCTTTGAACCCTTGAACCTTGAACCCTTGAACCTTTGAACCAGTCGCTCCCACTGTTGAGTGGAGTGTCTTCCTCGGACTTCGTGCTACCATTAAGTGCACACTTTACCTCATATCTCTTTGAACCATCTTTCAAGGCTACGCTTGTTCCTATCCGGGCCAAGCGTAACACTTGGTGAACTGATGTACAACGCAGACGATGTACCAAGACTCAAGGTCGCTGGGTTTCCGCCGATCGATATGGAAGATCTGAGTGGTGTTCTGGATGATACATAGGATGAACCAGCTCGTGGCAGCAGATCAAGTGCCAAAAATGTTGAAAGGACACGTACTTGACATCACGTGACCTGCTTATATAATCAGTAAATAGTAGTATATAAGACTCTGCTGAGTCTGAATATAAAAAGAACTCTCTTGATCTCTAACCGCTATCATCTCAGAGTAACCCCTTCCAAAGGTAATGCCCTAGAGTAGATTCCCTCTACCCGGTGTCTACATCGGGTAGACGCTATTGCAACAGGTTATGAGCCCTGAAGCTCTATGTTTGGGACAGACTGTATGTCCCCCCGAACGGTATCTTCTCATGGGTAAATTCCTTTGGACATTGGCCGTCCTGTGCGGAAACGCCGGACACCCTGGTTGTGCGGCAACGCCCCAGGGTAACAGTCATCAGACTACAGATGTAGGGGGTCGCTATGACCCTACATTCTAAAAAGCTCTGACCGTTCAGCGATGCGGACTTTTTTCCCGCTCCCTTCACCGGTACTAATGCTGACACATCACCTTTACAGAACCTACTTCAACAAATGTCGTCAACCCTCAATGCAATCCCCAAGCTCAACGGCATTAACTACAAGCGCTGGGCTCAGGACATGGAGGCATACCTCCGTGCCACCGGCTCCTATCACAGAAGCTTCCAAAAAGCTTGCCCCGGCATGGCCAGAACAGCTCCCACCCCCGAGGAAGAAGAAGCTATGGATAAGTGGGATGAGAACGATGACCGGTCCCTCGGGTCCATTTGTCTTCGAATCGAACCCTCCATCTCCGCCAACTTCACCCAATACAGCACCTCCAAGGGCATCTGGGACGCCCTCAAGGCCAAGTATGAGGCCACCTCCCTTGCTTCCGCCTTCACTGAGTGGAAGATCATGCTCGGGATCACCTTTCCTGACAACAACCACCCTGGCCCCGCCTTCTCCAAGCTGAACGCCAGCTTCGCTCAGCTGGACGCTCTCCAGCACATGGTCCCTGATAACCTCAAGGCCCTCATCACCGTCGCCAAGCTCCCCAAGTACGCGGAGACCTTGCATCAGACCCTCAACGAGGCGATCGATGCCGACCTGACCAAGACTAAGGTCAAATCCATGGTCGAACTGGAGACCATCCTCACCACTGCCTGGCAGCACCACCTCTCTCGCCGGCCCCCGCCTCGCGCGCAGGCCAACAAAGTTTCGAACGTCCGTCGCCAACAAGGTGACCCCTCGTTCCAGAAACAACAGGAGTCCTCTTCCTCCTCAAAACCGAAAGATG